>CM066319.1:66902878-67127878 GCA_033807775.1 Saussurea involucrata | reverse complement strand
CAAGGTTTTCTCGAACATATCCACTTCCTTGAAAGAAAAAACTTTGCTGAATTCCATGCCACAATGACGTGTATCCATTACCGAATGTTATCACTCAGCTTGCCAACTTGGCACAATATCCCAAAAACTCGCAGTAAAGAATTCCCTCATCGTATAACATGCAATTCTAGATTACTTTCCCAAAAAGACATATGTCCAACATAAATAGTACTTTCTTTCCCGAATCTTATTGACTACGACTCGTTGATGATATCCAAACATTCATACGCTCCTACCACGTCAACACCCCACGCTCATACCTAGCTAATAGCAACAAACCTCCACAATTTATCATCTGAAGTACCCGCCAATTCCACGCTTAACCACTCCTGAAGGCACATTCAATTCCTCACTGCATCCCACAACCGACCTATCATACCTGAAATAAATTCAAGTTTCACCCGCTCAACATGAATGAGTGACTAAGTTCCTGCATAACTACTCCCATTAGCTTAGTGTTGAACGACGAGTTTACTTGAAACATTTCTCACAATAACAACAAGTCAAATCCAATGGTCCTTCATTCAGAGTACTACATTCAACTACCTTTTTCCTCTTCCTTCTCGAAACATAAAACATGCTTCCAACGAACGACTCACTAGAAGGTGCACACCTTCGACCAGTCGCATAAGTTAGTTTCCCACCGCCCTTGAATCATAACACACACAAATCCCCTTTCTCATACTCTTACCAGGAGTTCATATACCCACCAATGACAATCTATACACACTACTCCACATTTTCAGCGTCACTTGCCAAACTTCCTACTTCCAACCTACTCATTTATGCCGACATATTATCTTCACCTCTTCATGTTAGCATGGAGCACTGCCCAGTGCCCACCAAAAATTACTTTCCCCCCTCATTTTCGACCTTTCTAATGCGCCGATAACACCTCTTCATTACTATACATAACCAAATAGTTTCACCAAAATTATAACTTGAGGTATCCAACCAAGTCATCCCCAATTGACACCAGTGTTCGAAGCCACCACACACTTCTTGTCCCCCAAACTGTTACCTTATCAGAGACTTTTTTTTGAAGTATATATAATATTTATATACGGCAAATGAAACAAATGAACTCACACACCCTTCTCACCTTTGGTGAGGTTTGAACCCATGACCTCCTACAAGGCCAAGGGCTCCGATACCGCTAGGCTAAAGACCCTTTGGTTACCTTATCAGAGACTTCCTTCGTACATAAGAAAAATTCACATTCCTTAAAGATTCAGTATCTACTACACAACATTGTAAACTAACCAATCCAACATCTTCATAAATCTTTCAATGATCCCAAAATATACTCACTCAATGACTCCCGTAACCAAAAGCACATGGTTCCTCCTTTGGGCAACTACCGCTCCACCCCTTCTATTCCGGAAAATTAGCCATATCATAACGCCAACTTACAATCGATGCGTCCCAATAACATGCTTAACACTTTGTATAACTCATCTAAAATCTCCGAAAAGGGTTTCCATCTGTGCTTATCCTTCTCTAACAACACATTACCATATCAATGGCTTGCACATCTACCTTAGCAAAAGATGCCACTATGTTATCCATACATTCTCCACCCACAACATCACACCGCAGACCAGGTTCTCATGACCATTTGCACACATAATCAATCTTACCTTCATATTCGTCTGCATATATAACCAAGTCTATCTTACGACTTTGTCTTTCCCCTAATCTAGGTGAACCACAGCTCACGATTTCCAAATTTACTCAAACACATTCGTTTCTTCATGGTTCATTGCAATGTCCAAGAAACCATTACAAATGACAAGGCACATTCCCTTACTGATTGATATAATCAATGCACCCTCTCCGGTTGTGCTGATTACCTCATCCTTTTATGAATTTTCCAAACCTCGTAAGGAAAACACTTATCCAATTTGGCAGTCTTCCAGAATCATAACGCCCACCCAAGGTGGTCCACTAACATGCAAGTATACATCTTTCTTGGATGACATCCTACATCTACGCAGACCAAAGTGATTTTCTCAACTCACAACCTCTTGACAATGCCTTCAGCCTCAGACATTTTAAATAGTTGCTGAACTCAACATTATTAGACGACATGGTGATACTTCCATAACTTTCCCGACACCAAGGGTTCCTAACGGAACCTACTTCCTCCAACGTAACATAATCAACTTTATACCCCGCCGTCCACACTTGAAGAAAATTCGAGACTTACTTCGTGCAAGGTCAAAATTACAAGACCACTCCTAAATTTTCAGACTCGATGCCGACAATCATTCATCAATGCATCTCAATGCTACAAAAACGAGTTACCAAAATCAATACCTTGACAGCTTCAAGTCCTTTCTCCGGTCACCACCGTCCACCGACAACCGTATCTCAATTTACCGAACAAGAGTACAAACTACTATAATACAAACAATACCAAAGCCCATTTCTAAAATTTCCATTATTCGCCTCTCCTTCTTAATAAGAATACCAAAATTACAAATCATCTACCACCGGCTTGACCGGCACATTTCCACTCTCGGAACCCCTCCTTATCCTTAAATGCAATAACCTCCACGGCCTAGTGAGTTCATAGCCTTCATGTATAACCAAACGATAATTTAAATCATTCCACACATTCGAACATTCAAAAAGTACAACACTTGAAAACAACTTGAGTACACCCGACTCATCACTCTCATAACATAAATGCCATGCAGAACGATCTCGAGAATCGTCCGCACGCAACCTTTCGGTAAAACACAACCTTAATCGACCAAAACGATGTCGTTACAACAGAAACATATCGATTGAAACCTTTCCCATACGACTAGAAAAGTTCTAAACGAAATCACTTACACAAAGTAATCAATCGGCTCCCACTCTTATTTATATGATATCAACGTGTCACTACTCATTTTGAATATAAAAGCTTTGCGGTCAAACGCTTTCACGATTTTCGCAACGAAGATTATCTCAACATGCAAAAGAGCCATATAATTCGCAAATCCATGAGTTCAAAAAAATTAATTGTGCAACGTAAACACGTTTGTCTTTTTCTTTAAACATACGTTTGCACGCGTCGACTTATTTCCAAAACAAGAAATTCGATATTTACGCATCCACTTTTAATCATGAAAGAGCTCATGTAACACGTTTAAAGACACAATGCATGAAACTCAACTTGCAATTGAAAGCTATTCACTCTAAACAAGGTCACTCATTGTATCCATACAACTATCATTGACATTCTACTTTCGACCAACGGTCGCTCTCTCGTCCTCGCCACAACTTGTTGTACAAGTATTTCATAGCCTATCTGCTTGGCCACCCCCACATGGTTCTCGTCTTGAGCAATGATATATCATTCATACCGTTTCAATCATTGACCCCTACAAGTCGATAAACCACCAATTTTCTTCACATTCCTCTCTCTCAATAATTCAATCCAATCCCGATATCTTCTCCCCAACATCCTTGACCCGCTAGCATTTGATTGGAGAGTCGTAGACTCACTTCCTTCGTGAAATCTTTGAGTTAAAGCTTTCAAACCCCTAAGCCGGTTGTCTTCTTTTGTCCGAAATGATCATCACCTTAATCAGTCATTCATCAACTTCGAACCCAGGAAGTTCTACCTCTAAACGGCTCATAACTTTCCAATCAACACTTCTTCTAGAGGGTACAAACATTACATCATACGCGATCTCTTACAATACCTCAACCCATTGCTATCAATGTAAGGTCAAAACTCACTACATACTACCACACCCATCCATCTTCCCAACAAGAGCAATTGAGCACACTCATGTACCTGTAAATTCACGACTATATTGGCCAGATGTAATTTCAAATTTACCTTACATGACGGTCCTCACTACCCTATCATTAGCACACTTATAGTGACCTTTCCTAAAAGCCTCCTATATCTCAGCTGTGTTCCCCTCTACTCCACAGTTTAAGTTTAGGCCCATCCGGTCACCTAAATCCCTTAAACTATGGCTCTGATACCAACTGTATCAACCCAACTCAAAGAATAAAGCTTAAACAACATGAATTAAGCAACTCGTCGGAACGGCTCCAAGATACTAACATAAACATACGAGTCCATAACAAGGTTTGTGGAAACAACTGTTGATCCAAACCCTCAATGATTTGATAATGACTCTCTAAGAAACAGTTAGTGAAAATTAGATGTAGACAATATGTATTAGAGTTTCACTATCGCTGATAAGTACTATGTATCAACAGTACCGCTGATAGGAAACTCATGTTCTTTAAATTACACATTCAACGATATTGTTCATTAGCAAGCTCTGAGCCTGTTCAATCTTACTAATGATCGCTGATAGTTTTAGTTGTTTACTTATGATCCCTGAAGACAAGTTTCACGTCAACTATATTCTACGCTGACGTCGAATATCAAGCCAAATAACCAGCGACAAGTCTACTAATGAACTGATGCGGATATCAGTGAAGCCAAGATTTGTCCATTCAACTTGAAGTTTCAAGTAAAAGACTTCAGCGAACGCTGACCTTTATCATTCGCTGATAAAGAACTATTTAGCGAACGCTGATCATGAAGTTTCCTCTACAAGTTACTTTTGTCTTACCCCCTTGCACGTCTCCGTACGATCTATCAGAATGGACATCCCTTTTGTCCATAATCGTACAACCAACTCTGATATTACAGTGTTCATCATGCGGCTACTAGGTTGTCTACCAAAGTCAAAACATGCAACTAATTAGCTGCTGCCACGGGTAAAGTGATACTGTTGTGCATTTAATGCATGCAGTATATAAAGGAAACCCTACTTCAGAAATGAAGAGCTTGGCCATTTCCTCATCTTACTATTCTGTGTGTTAGAATATTATCCTTAATATTCTTATCTTCTTTCTTTCTTAATTCTAGTGCAAGAAATCTTAGTGATTCTCTTAACTTGTTTATGTAGGTTCCCAGATTCACGTTGTATCACATTAATGGTAGTAACATAGACAGCGGAAGCATTTAAATATAAATCCATTAAAGTGAGTGATTATGTAAATGATATTGTAGTAGTGAGAATCAATATAGAACAGGATAATGATAACAAGATCAAATAATAAACGCTGCTCGTATATTGATAATGGATAACACCAAGAACAAGATCAGTGATGTATCCTGAAATCTCACAGGGAACAATATCGTACGGAGGTAGTGCTCGGGATTACTGCAGTGTGTGCTTAAACAATTGTGGAAAACTATTCTTCCCAAAGCTTACAATTGTTTTTTCCACTACCTCTCTATTTATAGCCATGATAAAGTGTAGACAGTGTACTATCGTACCCTAGAATGACACGTGGAAAGTGTGTCTCCTAATTTTAGGGCATACGTGGAAAGTATGGACACTTGTCTAACACTTGGGATTTCTTACAAGACTTAGGCATCACAGAGGTCTTCACTTCAACAGAGCTCATAGACCAGAGCTCTGTTGGTCTTCGGGTTGTGAACAGTTCTTCTGTTGATCTTCTGACAGAGCTTTGTTGAGCTCTGTTAGTTTCACCAGAACTCTGTTGAGTTCTGTTGATCTTCTTGAAGCTTTTTCTTCTAAGTCTTCTGCTGCATCTCTGATGGTCTTCTGACTTGATGATATTTTTAATACTTTTACATTACAGATACTTGGGGCTAACAATCTCCCCCTAAGTATTGAAAATAAAAATTTGAAACAGAGATGTAAACAAAAAGAACAGAGAATATTTACCTCTGTTAGCCTTTGTACTATTCTTCTAAGATATTACAATGCATGGTAAGAAATAGTACATTTATGCATAGTTATCTCCCCTAAGAATTCTGTCGAATCTTCTGATTAGTATACGGAAGTCCAGCATCAGATCAATCTGGTCGACGAAGAGTTTCTGCTGTTCTTCTGGACACTTGCTTCTTGGGAGATCTTGGATTATCTAATTGAGGTATACTAGCGACTCACTCGAGTACTTGTGGGCTTCAGCTGCTCTGATGGCCTTCTTTGTTCCCTTCTGTCGACAGACAAAGACTGGAGGATCTTCTACTACGGTTCCAGTTCTGTGATGGCCATAACCCTCAAGGTTTTCATTTGGTGGCGCAATCGCTAGTTTCTCTACTTCAAACTCTATGCCTAGATGATAATCAGTCTGTATTCTGAGATTGATGTGCTCTTGCACAGCGAATCTGACTTCTGGTAGCGCAGTTCTGGCCGGCGTGTATCTTTCTGAGAAGTTCAAGCAATATGCGTGAAGTGTGATCAGGTCGTATGGGTTCAGAAGGACGAGATCATTGTCATTGAAGATTTCATTTCTGCCTTCTGTTGATTCCATAGTATACTCATGGTATGTGACTCTGTCATGTTGAAACTTCTTGTGCTTGATGTCCAGGATTCTGTGGATACCGAAGTTTATCTTGATGGCTCTGTTCAGATTTGACTTGGTTTGGATGAACTTTAGCCTTGCATTAGAAATGGTGTTTATTCTGATTGGGTTAAGGTATGAGTTAATGGGTACGGCATTTACAGGGATGATGTCTATGTCAGCATATAGAAATACAAATACCGTTTCTAAGGCAGGTTTTTCGGTATGATGGGTAGAGGTTTATGGGTTCTGTTCTGGTATTATTGGGTTTGGTTCATCGTGGGTTTCTGCCATAAGAATATCGATGTGATCAGATTTTTGAGTAGCTTGAGGTTGGGCTTGACTTGTTTGTCCTTCAGCAGAGGATGGGTCTGTCCTCTCTGGTTCTTTTCTTGGAAATGTAGGAGGGGTATCTAGGTAGATGATCTCTGGTGGTTCTTGTGTTGACGCTTCTGTTGGTTTGATGACTCTGTCCTTGAATATGTAGTCAAATGCCACCACAGTCATTTCTTGCGTGTGTTCCGGTGTTATCCCCTTTTCTCCACCTGTAGCCTCTGCCTCAGTTGCTTCTGTGACTTTCCCTTTACCCTTGGCTTCTCTCTCTTTTTCAACCTCTTTCTCTTTCTCTGCCTCTTTCTCCTTCTCCTTCTCCTTCTCCTTCTCCTTCTCCTTCTCTTTCTCTTTCTCCTTCTCCCCCTTTTGTTGTTCTGAGGACTCACCCAATTGATTGTCTGATTGACTTTCTTGAGCATCCTCAAAATCATCATCATCGCCAGAAAAGTCAATTCGAGCTTCTGGTGAGGGCGAAACAACAAATCCTAGATCAGCTTTGTGTCTCTTGCTTGAAGGTTCTCCTGTAGGTGCTTCTTCTGCAGGTCTTTTCGATGTAGAGGTAGCCTGTAAAATGATGTTAGTAAAATTTTAGTCTGCCTTCGTCATTACATCCTCTACCTCTGTTGCGGCACTTTTGATCTCTTCTACTTGAGCCACAAAGTTGACCTTGTGTTTATCAAGAGATGTTTGCACATGTTGTTCTGTCTCCTTAGCTTTCATTACAAATTTTGATGAAATCGTCATCATTCGTCTAAGAATTGATTTTCTGAAGTCTCCCATTTGGCCAACAGTCATGGGTAGGTCATTTGGGTTAGGGCTGGAGATGTTGAGTGGAGTAGCAGATGAGGTGGTTGCTTCTTTTATGGATTCCTTAACAGGGTTGGTAATTATCTCTGTCAAGGTTCTGACGTTAGATTCTAAAAGAATAACTGTAGGGATGGGAAGGGTTCTGTTCATCTGCGCTGTGTGGTTCTCTGTTATGAGTTGTTTTAGCGCTGCAAGCTTTGTCGAAGTCTTTTTGGCTTCCTCTGCTCTGACTGTTTTTAGCTCGACTATCTCTGTTGTCAGCTTTGCAATCTCTTCTCCTCTGACTCGTTCAGACTCTGTTCTGAGTGCTTCAACCTTGGCATATTTCTGAGTTGTCTCTGCATGTTTGTTAGAGATGTTCAGCAGTTCTTCCTTAAGAGAATCATTTTCCTTGCGGATCAGCTCCTCCTTCTGTTCATTGATAAGTTTATACTCATTCAAGGAGTTGTTGATACTATCACAGAAGCTTTTGAACTCTGCTCTTGTGACAGTGTCAACAGGGGTAACCTTGGTTCCAACACATGGATCCAATTCTGCCTCGAGTTCAGAGGTGCCTCCGTCAAGAGATGTTTTGATGTTCTCTCTTGGAGGACTTCCACCTGATCCTTGATGTTCCCTTTGAGGGGAAACAACTACAGGTGTTCTGACCAGAGTTTCCTCTTCCAGCTCAGGATCTGAAGAAGGAAATATGATGTGATGAGAAGAATTTGGATCAAGCAAAGTCTTCCCTTGTTCTACTATGGTCTCCCATTGTCCCTGAGTCAGACAGATGCCACGTGAGATTCCAAAGATCTCTGGTCTATTTTGTGTCATGTCTATATGAGCCACAGAGGCATCATTGTGTGGAGGTGACCTATTGATGTTCTGGGGCGAATGAACATCACTACCAAAGATAGCTTCCCCATGTTCGTGCATACCAGAAGCATGAAGAGTTGCTTCTGGTGGTTCTTGCTGGTTGGGGTTCGAGGTGTGCACCTCTGTTTCAATAATCCTTTGGTCTTGATCACCAGGATTAGATTGTGTGGAAGCACTGGGATTTTGGTTAAGGATACCCTCAGATGCGCTCTGTTGAGCATGTTTTTCTATCCTCACATTCTCCTCGGCTCCTATGGTTGTAGAACTCTTTGGATTATCTCTGATATTTCCCTCTTGCTCACCACTATCAGAGGAGATATTTTCCACCTCTGGTGTTTCCTGTACTTCCTCATGGACAGCCTCTCTAGGAGATGCTCTGTCCTGTACTTCCTCCATCATTCTAGAGGAAGACCCCACTTCGGGTGCTCTTCCCTCCGGTATGTTAATTTCTTCTCCTATCTCCTCACTCAAGCTCTCGAAAGAAGGCTCAGATCCTAAGTATGTTGGGGTTCTCACCTCAGGTTCTTGAGGTTGAGCAGCACTCTGATAGTTTTGGATAGAGATATGGTCTGGGGCGATAAGGGCAAGCATTGTACCTGGAATTCTTCTTATGAAGCGGTATTCGCCTGATGTGGTGGGGAGGAATTTGGACATTGTCCAAACAGGTGTGGAGCGACCCTGATGAGTTAATTGCAGTCTGTCGAAGGCTCTTCTGATTACCAGACTGATAAAGCGTGCAAACTTGATCATCTTTAAGAACTTGTGGGATCCAACGACTCCTCCTCTTGCGATGGATGAGGTTTTTGTGTTATCGGCGGTAAGAAGATCGTTGTAGAGAATGCTGGCGTAGCAAAGTTCCGATTGAAGAACAATCCATACATGATTTGTAGGATTTCCGTTGTGGCTTGATCTTGACTACCAGATTTGCTGGTAAGGGTTCTGTTTAAGGTGGAGAACATGAAATTCCACATAATGGGTAGATTCTGTCGCTTGAATTCTCCTATCCTATTCAGATTCTTGTTATAACCCAAAAATTACATGAAATCCAGAAGGACATCTACTTTTGGTGGTTTCTCATAGGCGTCTATTCCTAGCTGTCTTTTGGTTTTCATTATGAAGATTCTTCTCAAGGTACTTGCTCTAATGCGGATTGTTCCCGCTCCTCCATTCCTTGAGTTGACGCTCCCTACTATCCTGTCTTGTTCTTCGATGTATTGGCATGTGGTCCACCATTGTTGGACATAGATTGCAGGAAGATGGTCATCGAACTCTGTTAGGGCTCTAAAGATATCAGAGTTTCTAAAGAACTCAATGAAGATATGATATAGGGGTAGATAGAGTCATGGAGTGGGATCGAATCTGTAGTTGTTGTCAGCAAACTCGTATGGAAAAACAATGATATCATCAGTGGGTTCTATTCGGCTAGAATCAACAGAGTTTTGGGGTTCTGCTATTGTTGCAGGTTTGGGGTTTTCTTGAAGAACACAGAGGATTTGAATAAAAGGGGGAAAGATAAAGGGTTTAGGAGGTTTAGAAATGAAATAGGTCAAGGTTATGGATATTTATAGTCAGAACTTGTGGCTGGGTAATCGTCGTAGGTACTGTAGGCACTCGAGTGTCAGAAGGTGGAGTGGCCTGAACAGTGCGTCGTGGGAACAACTAGTGGTTTAGATTTCAATTAGAGAGTGCCACGTGGATTTGTTCTGACCACTTTTGTGCAAGTAAACCGTCGCGGTTAGAGATGTGTGGGTGACAAGTGGTTGACGCTTAGAAATAACCCGCACCTCTGATGACGTTACTTCTGATGACGTGGCATAAAACCGACAGAGCTCTGTTGGAGCTTTGCCAGTTTTGCCTCTGATGAGTAACCCATTTTTTTCATTCTTTTCAAGTACTCCTTTGGTGTTTCACCTTTACCCAAAATTATTTAAAATTCTGTATCTGATGAAGAAATGGCCAAAGAACGAGAACAGAACTGAGTTTAGAAATTTCACAGAGTTCTGGTGAGAAACAACAGAGGCTCTGGTGAAATATCAGAGTTCTGGTGAGTTCTTGACATTATCAAAGGATTTTCATCAGAACAGGTTTTCCCTCTTTCTTCAAAAAGATTTTTCTTTTCAGAATAGAAAGCGATGTCATTTTGATTTGAAAATCAGATTTGACTCGCTCCCCCTAAAACCATGCGCAAAATTTTATAAACTCCCCCTTGAAATATGAGCAAAAAAAAACTTTTTACAAAAAGAGATATATACAAACAGATTCACTAAGCTTGTTGAAAAAGTATGCATGACAGAGTTCTGGTGAATAGCGGAGACTCTGTTGAACTATCCTTCCTAACCTTTTGACAGAGCTCTGTTGGAACATCAGAGGCTCTGTTGAGTTTGAACAGAGTTAGGAGGACATGTTCAGCATACCCAGTTTGCCGATTAAGAAGTTAAATCTCCTTTCATCAAGGGCTTTTGTAAACAAGTCAGCAAACTGGAAGTCGGTTGAAACAAAGTACATTTCAATTGTCCCTTTTTCAACGTGATCCTTTATGAAATGGTACCTTATATCGATATGCTTTGTCTTGGAGTGCTGAACTGGATTAGTGCATAAATCTCCCAAATTGTGTCTACTGAGTTTCTCGTGTTTTACAGAAAAATCTATTCGGCCTCTAGCTAGGGCCAAAATGGCAATTAGTACAGACTGGTCCAGATTTCCTGATGTGGGTAGTCTGTCTTAGAAAATTCACATAAAATAGTAGGGACCTCGTATGAATGCGTGCGATATGTCCCTGGAAACCTAGGACATAGAACTTTCTATTTATGGAATAATATTTCTGGTTTGATGGGTTTAAGAGGGGCTAAACAAGTCACGAGCAGACCTGTAGTTTTAGACCAAAAACCGAAAATTGTGCGTTTAGACTTATTATTGTATTTTCGGGTTGGGGCTACACTTTGACTCTTGGTAACACTTCTTTAGGTGAAAAGAAGTGAGTTGGAGTTGACGAGCTCTTATTGCTGTTCGTGGAGTTCTACATTGTTTTCTGAGGTGAGTTCACTCACTGTGTAGGATATAGATTATATATGCATTGCTGTAGCTCTTGTGTGTTAGCTAATTTGGTTGTGTGTAGTACTAGGCCGAGTTAGTGTCTAGTATAAGACCATGAGTGCCGTATAAATCTCGGGGAGGCCAAGGACTCGGGGATACCGAGGAATACGTGCACGGGTGTTGTATGAACTCGGGGAGACCGAGGGACGCATACACGAGTGTTGTATGAACTCGGGGAGACCGAGGGATACGTACACGAGTGTTGTGTGAGTTCGGGGAGACCGAACGTTACATGCATATGTGTTCTTGCATGATACATGCATAACTGTTCTTGCATGAGTTTGCTTGTATTATTAAACTGCATGTATTGGTTGTTATATCTATCTGCTGATAGGGGTGGTGTTATATGATTGATATCGTATGCATGTGTTTGAATTCACTAAGCTTCGTGCTTACTCTTTCCCTACAAATTACTGTTTCAGGTACGAGTGGCAGCAAGGCGTGACGGTACACACTGGCGCGTTGATAAGACCTTTGTCATTATTTATTTGATACTTTGAGTTTAGTCTTATTACATTTTCCGTTGTGTTATTTGGGGTTGGTTGTTTAACCTAACGGTTTTCGATGAAACGTTTATTTGGGTCTAAACATTTATGGTTTTAATTAAATAAAATAGTAATTTTAAAAGTTCAAATTTATTGTAATATTTGGGACGTTACACCAAGTAATTGGCAGCTACCAGACGTACTCTTTCTGTCATTCTTGCATCCTCTGTAATCTGAGTCTGTATATGCTACAAGCTCGAAACCAGAATTAAGAGGATACCAGAGACCCAAAAATTGAGTCCCTTTAAGATATTTAAATATGCGCTTGACAGCAGACAAATGAGATTCTTTAGGATTTGCTTGAAATCTGGTACAAAGACAGGTTGCAAATATTATGTCAGGTCTGCTAGCAGTTAAGTACAGAAGTGATCCTATCATGCCTCTGTAGTTCTTGACATCTGTTGGTTCACCCTTAAGGTCAGAGTCAAGTTTAACTCCAGTGGCAATAGGAGTTTTCATTGGATTTGAATTGTTGAGCTTGTTGTGTAGACCCAAAAATAATGTCATCAACATATATTTGTACCAGAAGTATATCATTCCTATACCTTCTAAATAATAGAGTTTTATCGACATTACCTTTCTCGAAGTGATTTGTCAACAAAAAATTGGACAGAGTTTCATACCAGGCTCTGGGAGCTTGTTTAAGGCTGTATAGAGCTTTGTCTAACTTGTAAACGTGGTCTGGAAACTCCGAACTTTCAAAACCAGGCGGTTGCTGGACATAAACTTCCTCTTGTAGTTTGCCATTCAGAAAGGCATACTTTACATCCATCTGAAAGACCTTAAACCATTTGTGAGCAGCATAGGCTAAGAAAGTTCTTATGGCTTCTAGTCTAGCTACAGGGGCAAAGGTTTCGTCATAGTCGATACCTTCTTCTTGGCAGTATCCTTTTGCAACCAGACGGGCTTTGTTTCTGATGATTATCCCATCTTCATCCTTTTTATTCCTAAACACCCACTTGGTTCCAATGGCCGCTTTACCTTCAGGAAGTGGAACCAAGGACCAAACTTTGTTTCTTTCGAATTCCAGAAGCTCTTCTTGCATAGCTTCGATCCTGTTTGGGTCTTCAAGGGCTTCAGAAATTTTCTTTGGCTCAATCATGCTTAAAAAGTTTACAAAGAAAGCTTCATTGATTGTGGCCGATCTCGTCTTCACACCATCTTCAGCAGCACCGATAATTTGATGATGAGGATTATCCTTTGTCCATCTTGTCATGGGAGTGTGGACAACAGGAGGGGTTTGTGCTTTGGATGGGAAAACACGATCCTCAGAATCAGAGTTATGTGGCACACAACTCTGGAGAGTGGCCTCATTGCTCTGTGAGGGTGATCTTTAAAATAGGGAGTCTCTGCCAATATTGGTTAGCAGAGGTGATGATGGCTCTTGCACAGGTTCTCTTTGTGGTTCCTCGTTTCTCTGAATGACACATGTAGACAGAGAAGTAGATGGTGAAGTATTGGAGGGACCAGTAAGAGTTGTACCTGTCAGATTCTGTTTTGTTAATTTCTGAGCTTGGTCGCCTCTGTTGATGTTGACAGAGAAGATATCATAATCGAAGAAATCATTGAACACAAGATTGATGTCTTCTTCCCTTGTCTTTGAAGAACTCGGCTTCTTCTGTTCTGTCTGTGTCCCCTCTGTTGATTTGCGATCAGAGGCACTTGATGTACTTTCATCAAAGGACACGTTAACGCTCTCTTGAATGACACGAGTTCTGATGTTGTAGACTCTGTAGGCCTTAGAGGTTAAGGAATAACCAATAAAGATTCCTTCATCCGCCTTTTTGTCGAATTTTCCCAGCTGTTCTCTGTCATTCAAGATGTAGCACTTGCAGCCAAAATCATGAAAGAATTTCACGTTTGGCCTTCTGTTGTTGATGAGTTCATAGGGAGTCTTTTTAAATCTTTTTACTATGACAGCTCTGTTTTGGCTAAAACATGTTGTTGAGACTGCCTCTACCCAGAAGTTGATGAGAAGGACAGAGCCAACCAGCATGGTTCTGGCGGCTTCTACCAGAGTTTTGTTCTTCCTTTCCATTACACCATTCTGTTGTGGAGTTCTGGCAGCTGAGAAGTTCTGGGAGATTCCTTCTTCTGAAAGATAGGCATCTATTCTGGCATTCCTGAATTCTGTCCCGTTATCACTTCTCAACTTTTGCACTTTTAATCCTAACAGAATTTGTATCCTTCTCAACAAACTTATTAGTATTTCTGGGACATCAGATTTTACTCTGATGAACTCAATCCAAGTATATCTAGAAAATTCATCAATAAGTACTAGAATATACTTCTTGCCCGACAGTCTTTGCACAGAGATAGGACCACAAAGATCCACATGAAGCATATGCAAAGGTCTGGGACAACTATGATCACTCTTAGTTCTGTGTGAAGATATTTTCATCTTTCCCAGTTCACAGGCAGAACAGAGATGGTCTTTGTCAAATTTCAGTGTAGGAAGTCCTTTTACTAGATTTAATTTCACGAGTTTTTCAAGACTTGAAAAATTCAAATGGGCAAATCTTTTATGCCAGAGCCAGGCATCTTCATTTTTTAAAGACACTAAACACAGATTTTCTGTTGTAGAGTTTTGGTTAGGATTGAAATTCATTTTATAAAGATTGCCTTTTCTGTCGGCTCTTAAGAGTTCTTGACCAGACTCGGAAAGTAACAGAGAACAATACTTCTTCCTAAAATTGACATCGAACCCATGATCACAGAGTTGAATTATGCTAAGCAGATTATGGTTTAATCCTTCAATATAAGCAACCTCAGAAACTGAAACACCACCATTGACTAAAGTACCGTATCCTCTAATCCGTCCGCCATTATCTCCTCCAAAGGTTAATGCACTTCCATTTTAGTTCTTGAAAGAAGTAAGCAGCTCCTTATTCCCCGTCATGTGCCTTGAGCATCCTGAATCTAAATACCAGATCTGCACATGGGGTTTCTGCAAGACAGATTAGTTTCTTGTAGGTACCCATTGCGTTTTGGGTCCTTTCTTGTTAGGTTTGGGGGTGTTCAAGGGCTTATCTGCTGGCTTTCCATTTTGGGATGGTATGCCAGAGGGATTCTTCTGTGCATTCTGAATAGTCTTGGGATTTTTTCTTTGAGACGACTGATTCAGAACACAGTGAGGACCATTCATATGGTTCTTTAACTGTAACAGGAGTTGAATACAATTACATTTGATAGAGCATGAAGATTGATGCAAATTATCGTTTTTATTCAAAAACTGTTGTTTAAAGGGAGCTTGATTTTGAAAAACTTTAGGACCAGATGTCTTTACGTACATTCTGTCCTGTGATTTAAAATTGTTGTTTCTTGGAGCAAACTCTCTTGACACAAAACTGTTTCTCTTTTGATTTACAATACGTGTAGAAGCAGGTTGGTCATTGACTTTCCATTTTCCTTTCTGCTCTGTTGTAAATTTGACTTGATCATAAGCGTAAGGAACAGATGTATAGTCTTCATGAATAATTTTAGCTTTTCCTCTTTTCTTCTCTTCAATCTCATTAGAGGAAAGAATTCTGATACCCTTATCTTTCAAATTTGGCAAAGGTATAAATCTGTTCTGTTTCTTAAAAAATGAGACGTTTTTCAGAGAATCAGATTCAACAATTGCTTGTTTAGGTTTGTGCAAAGAAGTCTTAGGAGCACAGAAAATTTGCTCGTCTACCTCAGAGTCAGAGTCACTGTCAGAGCACAGAAAGTCTCTTGTGGCTCTGGTAGAGG
This sequence comes from Saussurea involucrata, assembly GCA_033807775.1. NCBI lineage: Eukaryota > Viridiplantae > Streptophyta > Magnoliopsida > Asterales > Asteraceae > Saussurea > Saussurea involucrata. The sequence goes on along the minus strand of CM066319.1, from coordinate 67,112,132 downwards.
TGTTAGATTCATTGGGTATCTTAGAGTTATCAGCTCTGGTGGATTTAAACTTTCTTATCTTCGGTTTTAAAGCATCACAAGCATCATTTTCTTCAATAACTTTCAAAATATCCTCTTCAAAAGTTGTTCGTAACGTTTCAGAGGATGGAGAGAAGACTGGGACTCCAGGATTGAGTTCTCTCTGTATTGTAGAACAAGAGGGTTATGTAACAGAGGCAACAGACTTCTGTTCCTTGAAAGAATTGAAGTTAAAGATTTCTTTCGGATCAAGACTTTTGATGGAATCAATAAGCTTTATTTCAGCTCTTCCCTGATAAAGAATAAACTTTTCAGATGGTTTTGTAACCTTTTCTTGATTCAAGGAGTCATAGCTGACATTCCTTAAGCTTAGTCTTTTTGCTTTTGTAAAATCTGATATTTTGGCTCTTTTGAAAACATCAGTTCCAGAGATCACATCCTCTTGCATTTTTCCAATAGAGAAGGCAAAGGGATAAGATGCCTTTAACCTTCTTTTGTAAGGAACAATGTCATTAAAACCTAGACCTTGCTTGTCTTCTTGAGAATTGATTTTGGTATACACATTTTGTGCATCCTGGTACTTTTTGATTAAAATCTCCTTTTTCTGTAGGGATTGATGTAAAATTTCCCTCTCTCTCTCTGAAAATAGTCTTTTAGAGCAACAGAGTTTAAACGTTCATTTTCAGATTTAGCAACTTCTTCAGCTTTTTGTTTCAAAATTTCTTCAAACTCTTTAACCCTTTTTGAAAACGTGCTTTCTTTCTTTTGTTGGAAGACTTCTAGCTCAGATTTTTCTCTGGATATTTCTTCCTTTTCCTGTTCCAAAAGAGTTTTCTCTCTCTTGTAGAAGGACAGATCCTTCTGAGCTAGCTTTCTTAACTCTTTTTCCTCAGAAAGCTTTTGTTTTAAGAGTTGAAACTCTTCAGTAAGTAATGACACATGCATCTCAAGTTCTGAGTCAGACTTGGATTCAGAGAAATGTACCTTGGCACTGGGTCTGGTTGTCTCCAGCGCTATATTGTCTGGCTCTGTTACGGTCAGGGCAAATGCATGAGCCACATCTTCTTCTTCGGACTTTTCTATTCTTCCTCCGGTCATCCAATCAACTTCCAAACTTCCATCATCCACAACAACAATGGCTTGCTCTGGTTCATCGTCAGAGGATGAATCAGAGATCCAATTCTCTATTTCCGCAACATAGCTTCTTCCTCTGTGGTTATACTTGTATTTATTCTTGTAATAATCTTGATCTTTCACAAGTTTTCCTTTACAGTTAGCAGAGAAATGACCAGGTTTGCCACATCTAAAGCAACGTCCATCATTCTGATTGATCGGTTGGGCAGCATCAGCCTTCTGTAGAGCAGAAGTATTGAACTTCTGTTGTGGTTGTTGTCTCTGTTCTGTCGGAGCTTTGTTGTGATGGTTGTGTTGCGGGGGTGCAGCATAAGTTCTGTTCTCATCTTTCTCATATCTACCTCTTCTGTCGAATGCTCTGTTGCCAAATCTCTTGTTGAACTGTTGAGTGATTAATGCAAGAGATTTAGCAAACGCATTTATATCGTCATTCTCATCTGACGAGTTTTCTTCAGTATCACTTTCAGCTACCAAACTCTTACTCTTCTTCTTCTTCCCTCTGCTGGAACTGTCTCTGTTGGTCTTTCCTTCTGTGGATTTCTTTGATTCAGAGATTAACGCAATAGATCCTGCAATGGTAGATTTGCCTTTTTGTTTGACAACATCCTTCTCTTGTGCGGCCAGAGTGCCATACACATCGGCAAGAGACCATGCATCTAGATTTTGGTTAGCTTGTAAAGACATGGACAGATTTAACCATTCATCATTCAGACTTTTCAGGAACAAAACATTGTTATCTTCCTTCGACCTAACAACCCCACACTTTTTACATTTGTTTATCAAAACATTGAATCTGTTGTAGGTTTTTGTAAGGTTTCCTCAGGAAGTGCCTTGAAATCGTTGTATTCATTTATACATTGGGTCCTTCTGTTGTTTTGGGTTTTGATGCCACCCTCAAGCTGATTAAGAAGTTGATCCCAGATCTCTTTGGCAGTAACACATGAATCTAGTTCTTGAAATATTTCATTAGGAATGGCCATAATCATAAGTCTAACTGCTTTTAGATCATTTTCCATTTTTAATGTCTCTTCATCAGTGAACCCGGTGGTTTTGGGTTCAAGGTGAGCAGGAATCTCAGCAGTAGTTTGTGTTGCGGGTACACGTGGAACCAAAACCATGGGTTTGAATGGTCCATCCGTGACAGAACGCATTAAATCTCTGTCCATCCCCTCAAGGAAGTTAACCATCCTAATCTTCCATTGAGGATATTCATCTCTCAGAAGAGTACGAGGCTTAGTCAGAGAACCAGCAGTATAAATAGCGTTGATATGGTTATTTGCCATTTTTCAGAAAAACAGGGTATAACAGTTTCAAATGGTTTTGAAAGAGTATAAACTGAAAGTAAGTGAACAGTAACCAATGGAGAAGTAATGAACAGTAGATAATATCTTTAATCTAGACTGGAAAGCTTAAAACAGTGGTATATTAACTTTTAAACTTTAAACTGTAAAACAGAGTATACTAGGAAGCTTTGAAATACACACACAATCAACAACAATGAATCAACCTTGGTAGATTGGATTGCTTGATTTAAGAAAATCAAGCAAGCTCTGATACCAATTGTAGGTTCCCAGATTCACGTTGTATCACATTAATGGTCGTAACATAGACAGTGATAGCATTTAAATATAAAGCCATTAAAGTGAGTGATTGTGTAAATGATATTGTAGTAGTGAGAATCAATACAGAACAGGATAATGATAACAAGATCAAATAAGAAACGCTGCTCGTATATTGATAATGGATAACACCAAGAACAAGATCAGTGGTGTATACTGAAATCTCACAGGAACAATATCGTACGGAGGTAGTGCTCGGGATTACTGCAGTGTGTGCTTAAACAATTGTGGAAAACTATTCTTCCCAAAGCTTACAATTGTTTGTTCCACTGCCTCTCTATTTATAGCCCTGATAAAGTGTAGACAGTATACTATCGTACCCTAGAATGACACGTGGAAAGTGTGTCTCCTAATTTAGGGCATACGTGGAAAGTATGGACACTTGTCTAACACTTGGGATTTCTTACGAGACTTAGGCATCACAGAGGTCTTCACTTCAACAGAGCTCATAGACCAGAGCTCTGTTGGTCTTCGGGTTGTGAACAGTTCTTCTGTTGATCTTCTGACAGAGCTCTGTTGAGCTCTGTTGAGTTCTGTTGATCTTCATGAATCTTTTTCTTCCAAGTCTTCTGCTGCATCTCTAATGGTCTTCTGACTTGATGATATTTTCAATACTTTTACATTACAAATACTTGGGGCTAACAGTTTAGATTAGGTTTATTCCTTAATCTTGTTCCGCAACAAGTTGTAAATTGTTTGATACATATCAATAATCAAACTTGTATAACCCTTTCGGGACCAACAAGTGGTATCAGAGCAGGTTGTTTCATCTCATAAACAAGATCTTTCTTATACTAATCCTTTCTCTTCCTTTCTATTTTCATAATGGCTAACACCACAAACACAAACTATATTGATAATGGTTTTCTTGCAAAACCCCCTAGATTTTCCAGAGATAACTTTAATCTGTGGAAAAATAGGATGATACTCTTCATAGAAGGTGTAGACCCTACTATGCCCCATTACATCGAGAATGGTCCATATATCCCTGTTAGGATTGATCCTGAAGTTCCAGGCACTACTACTAGAGCTACCATTCCTGAAAGAATCATTCCCAAGGAAGTTCACAATTGGTCTGCTGAAGACAAGAAGAAAGTGGCTATCGACACTAAAGCCAGATCTATCCTCTCTATGGCTCTTCCTGACGAAGTCTACCATTCCGTCATGAACCTGAAAACCTCCAAAGCCATGTGGGACACAATCTGTGTTCAATATGAAGGTACGCCTGAAGTCCAAGACTCAAGAAAGATCAACCTGGTAAGACAGTACGAAAGCTTCCTTTGTGGTAAGAATGAAACTATCTCTGAAGTACATCAGCGGTTTAACTGTTTAATTATTGACCTAAAAACCGCTGGTAAGGAATATTCTAACTTTGAGATCCTAATAAAGTTTCTAGAATGTCTACTTGAAAGCTGGGATAGTTATTCAATGTGTCTCAAGCTATAAAAGGATCTAAAATCTATGACTCTCTCAACCTTATTTGGCACTATGCTTAATCATGAGCAGTCGTGTCATCTTAAGAAGAATCTGATAAAAGATTCCATAAGCACCCCTGTTGCTTTACTCTCATAGTTACCTTCCACTCAGTGATCATCTATCACTATCACTGAGTTGGAAACTAACTCTGAATGCTCATTAGATGCTGAGTCTTTAAATCTTGGTGAATCTCTGGCACTCCTGGCTAAAAAGTTCAGGAGATTCGCTAGAAAGAGTAATTTCAGAAGGAACAAACCCCTTGCACTCACTGACAATCCAAAAACATCAACCCCTGTTGATAACGCTACTGTTACCTGCTTTAACTGTGAGAAAGTAGGACACTTTGCAAGTGAATGCAGGTCAAAAAAAGTCTTTAAACCCTCAGCTTTCTCAAAGAAATCCTATAAACCCAGGGCTAGAGATGACAAGTATCAAAAGATGAAAGAAAAGTACGCAAAGCTGAAAAGCTTTAAGAAGAAAGGCAAAGGCCTGATGGCTGTCTTTGACTGGGCTGCCTCTAATGAAGAAGAATCATCTGACTCTGAAGATGATGATGAGGCCAATCTCTGCCTCGTGGCAAAAATTTAAGAAGAGGAAGAAAATTCTGACATTCCCTCTGCTTCATCTTCTACCTCTAAGGTATATACTTCTTTCTTTATTAATATTTCATATATTAATGATGCTGATAGTCTTCGGAAAATCAAACTTTTGACTGTAAATTTATATGATGCCATGAATGGCAAAACCTTAGCTGAAAATCAAAACCTTGATCTAGCTAAACAGCTTAAAAACTGTCACCTTCAAATAGAAAAGCTTTCTAAAATTGAAGAAGATTTAAAAGATCAGGTCCATATAAATCAGCTAGACAAAATCGAACGTGAAGAAGCTATCGCTGCATTAAAAGATGAAAAGGCTACTGTTGAAGGATGGTGTAAATCCTCAACAACGATCACTGAGATTACAAGGTCTTAGATTCCCCTGAGCGATAAGTGTGGACTTGGTTATAAAGCTGATACTCTAGAACCTACCACTGATCGTTCCATCCTTAAACTTGGAACGTTCGTATCCTCAGTCCCTGACACCTCCTCATCTCAGTGTTTCTCTTCAAAAACTCCCATCCCTGAGGAAAAACCTACCTTTATCCCTAAAGGTAAAGGAAAAGAAAAAGTTTTCAATCAAAAACTTCAGAAGGGTACCTTTATACCTAAGCTGAGTGCTTCTAAAGCTTCAGAGACTTATCCCTCTACTTCTAAGAACAAGATCACTGGATTTATTCAGCGATCTACTCCTAGAATTAGAGTGGATATAATTGGTAAGAAATCTAAAGAACTGATTGTTCCTCCCATTTCCAATGCCAAAGGTATACTTGGTGCTGGCCCTGCTCACATAAAAATCTCGGCTAAGCATGCAAATGGTCCTAAAGCTACTTTTAGCTATAGGAAATGTTATCACGGTGGACTTACCGATCACATTGCTAGTAAGTGCCCCACAGCCACCAAAGCTGAAAAGTTATCTAAGGTAAAGATCAATGCCCCCAAGGCAAAGAAGACCAATCCTGGTGTCAATCAGGTTAAGGTGAATCCTACCACTGAGGTTAAGAAATTAACCAAAGTGAAGAATAGTTCAGAAGCTGAATCTTCAAATGCTGCGAAGAGTGCTGAACCTTCCACTTCCTCTACCACCACTGACAAATGTAGGCCCATGGTAAAATGGTTGCCCAAGTCAAACTAATCTTCCATTGTTTGCAGGTTAAAAAGGGTATCTGGTATCTTGATAGTGGATGTTCTAGACACATGCTCACTGAATACAAGGAAGAGAAGGGTCCCTCAGTGACCTTCGATGGAAACGGAAAAGGCTATACCCGAGGGTTTGGTGTACTCTCTAATGGTACAACAACCTTCAGAAGAGTCACATATGTTGAAGGACTAAAGCATAATCTTCTGAGCATCAGTCAGCTGTGTGACAAGGATAAGAAAGTGATTTTTGTTAGCTCCAATCTTTCTGTTAATAGAAGTATTGAAAAATAGGCTAAGTATAGAAGTCTTCGACAGAGGCTCTGCCGAGTAGCCGAGTAACCAAGAAGACAGAAGTCTCCAACAGAGGCTCTGCCGGGTTAGCCAAGAAGACCGAAGTGAAGAAGCAACAGAAGACTCTTCTAAGCGGACAAGTGTTGGTCCCGAAAGGCCTATACAAGTTTGTAGAAGGGGGGGGGGGGTTGAATACAAACACGCTATTTTACTTTTCTAAATTGTTTATTGATAAATCATTAACAATTTACAGCTTGTTGCGGAAACAAGATTAAGGATAAACCTAAATCTAAACAAGTTGGAACACTAAGGTTTCTTGCACTAAGAAAGATATGGAGATTACTAATAAAATCCTATCTTGAGAGAGATTTGAACTTGTCCAGAGTTAGCAAGTTACTTCAAATGAAGTGAGTTCATCTCTTTATATACAGCATGCATTTAATGCAATTCAGTATACGCTTTACACGTGTCATCAGCGGATTGGTTGCATGTCATTGACCTTTGTTGACAACCTTAGTAGCCGCATGAATGAACAGTGTAGTATCAGAGTGGTTGTACGATCTCAGATTTTCGGAGGTTCTTTTCTGACATTTCGTACGGTGGCGTGCAAGGGAGGTTAAGACAAAAGTACTTTGTACGGAGGACTTCATGATCAGCTTTCGTTGATTCAGCGATTATCATTTACTATTCAGCGAATGATAAAGTTCAGCGATAGCTGAAGTCTTGTACTTGATACTTCACGTTGAGTGGACAAATCTGAGTCTTCGCTGATCCGCATCACTTCATTAGTAGACTTGTCGCTGGTTCTTGAGCTTGATCTTCGACTTCAGCGTAGAACCTTTGTTGACGTGAAACTTGTCTTCAGGGATTATAAGTAAACAACTAACTTATCAGCGATCACCATAAGGACTGAACAGACTCAGCGCATTATGGTGAACAGTGTTCGCTGAATGTTTAATTTAAAGAGCGAGAGTTCCTATCAGCGGTACTGTAAGATCTTAGTACTTATCAGCGATAGTGAAACTCTGATACATATTGTTTACATACAATTTTCACTAAGTATTTAAGAGAGGGTCATTATCAAATCACTGAGGGTTTGGATCAACAATCTCCCCCTATTTGATTATGACATAGCAACAAAGAAAATTGCTATTTAATGAAAACACAAGGATAAAAAGAACTCATAAAATATTTGTCCCCTTTTACTGTTTTCTGGGATCTTTTCAGTACTGATGGAGTAAAGTACATTCGCTGAAATCTTTCTTTAAATCTTTGAATCAGGTTACAATGAAGAACAGAAAGATTACAAGTACAAGCGAAATAAATTACAAGTACAGAAGGATAACTGATACAATAGAGAAACAGGAGATTATATCAGTTTTCAAAAGGTTCTTCCTTAATGAGAAGTTCATCAAGGGTCGTCTTTTCAGTGGGAATCATCCAGTCAGGAACCATTACACCTTGTTTTCTTTTCTTCAGCGCTTCTTGAAAGATCAAGGGTTTCAGGTGTCGTGCCTGAATGTCCTTTCTGAAGTCACACCAGTAGATAAGATCTCTGAGCTGTTCGATTGGAGTGATTGGGAGCTCAGCGATCCGTTGAAAGCATTTTCGTCCGTCGTAGTCAAGAAAGAATATTCCATAAGGATTACTGATGACTTTACCAAGGACAAAAAGTTCACATGGTGGCAGAGAGATGTCAAGGGCAGATAGATCAGGATCAGGACCAAGTACTTCAGTGCGAGAGAAACCAATTCCAGTTGCATTTCATATGACAGGTCCTGAATTTGAATCTTGACGTTTCTTCCTTGGAGAACCTCTTTTTCTTTTCGGCTTTAGATCAGGAACATGAGGAATATCCACACAGGAAGATATCAAGTCGATCTGTCTGTTTATCAGCTTTTCGAAATGATTCTTGTACTTTGATTGTGATGGTTGGATAGCTAACCTTTTTACAGTGTCAGCACGAAAGGTTTCAGATGTGCCATCTTCTCTGAACAGTTTGATGTCAACAATAGGTACTCCGATAGATGTTCTTCCAGAGATGAATACCTTGTTGATCTTCGCTGGACGATATCTGAAGTGAATTTTCTCTTTACACCAGATCAAGGTGGTCTGAGAAACTTCAGTTTTCTTTTCCACGATCTTCTGGGCTTCTTCCCACAGCTTTCGTTGGATTTGAATGGGAACACGCTTCAGCTTGGGGTCTTTGACAGATTCTTGAGTGAGCTTGATGGCGTATTCTCTGTCTTTCTCTTCAGCTTCCTTTCTTTCAGCAATGAGGCGTTCCGCTCTAAGGTGGTCCTGATATTCAGCTTTTGAAATTCTGAACTTAGGAGGAACTGAAGGCAGTTGATCAGGCCTTAGAATAATTCGCTGATCCTCGAATCGCTTTATTATTTCTTCTCTTCTCTTTTGATCCTCTTCACTCAGCTTTTGAGGAACTGAGGAAGGTCTCTTATTGTGCGAGAGAGGTTGTTCTTCTGGTTCATCAGTCTCAGAGATCAAGTCCAAGACTGGGATTATTTCATCAGCAGCAGCTGGCTTTATTTGTGAAGTCGCAACAGAAGAACCTTCAGCGACATCCTCAAACAGGGGAGAGGACTAGCTGAAAAGCAGCGATCTTACAGATAAGAATTGGGTAGAAGAACTTGGGTAGAAAAGATAGAAAAATAATGTGGATGTATATAGGTTTGGAGAACTTAGTGAGCTGTTGAGAAGTTCAGGGAAGGAAAAAGTAAAGTTTTAGTTTACCTGACAAACCGGCTTTTCAAAGAGAATCGCTAGATTTTCATCTTCAGCGAGGACTTTGTCTTTGCTTTTCTCAGCGCCAGAGGCTGAGGGCTTTGTCTTTGTCTTCTCCCCTGATGGTTCTTTTATTGAGATTCCTTTAAGAGCTTTGATCCTTGGGGCAGGTTTGACGATAAAGAAATCATCGTCATCTTCATCATCATCATCATCCTTTCTTGGAGAGAAGGATGGTTTGTCGTCAGGGATGTCGATGTCTTCATCTTCTTTTGCTTCGGAATTCTCAGCATCTTCTTCGAGTTGCTCCCCCTCAGATACAGAGGCGAGCTTCTCGGTTCCCTCAGGGTTTTCATCTCCCTGAGGTCCAGTGGTCAGATCTTCATTCCTCTCTCCCCTGATAGATTCATCATGGGAAAGGTCTTCAGCGCTTTTGTTGTTCAGATCTTCAGCGCTTTTCTCCTTGGAATGTTCAGCGCTCTTCTCCCCCTCTTTTTCATGATGACTGGGGGAGGAATGGGCAGACTCAGCGTTGGTGTTATCTTTGTCTTCTGGGCCAGAGATTTTCACACAACCTTCAAGCTTTGCTATTCTGTCTTCTAGGCCAGAGATAGCAGGCGTGATTTTCCTCAGCTCTGTGCGATCCTCCTCTGTGAAAGATTCCAGAATAGGGACAGGGGCAGGAGCAGGAGCTGGACTATTTGCCTTGTTTACCAGTGTCTCGATCATCGTCTTCATAGAGCTAACATCGGTCTTTACAGAGCCTATGTCAGTCTTGACCTCTGACATATCACCCTCGAGTTTTTCAACCGATGTCTTCAGCGTTGTTACTTCGCTGGACATGGTCGAAACTGATGTTTTGAGGCTTGTGTAGTCAGTGTAGATGTCACAGAGCACCTTGGCAAAATCGTTGAGCGTCTTATCAAGACTCTTGATGTCTTCAGTGGAAGCTTTCTTCTCCACCACCGTTGTCAGCTTTGTCAAGTTCTCTCCAGCGTTTGTTACAGCTGTTGAGTTGTTGGAAAGTGTGGTGGTGAGACTGGACAGCTTTGTTTCCACGGACTTCAGCGAGGCGTTGATGTCTCCCAAATTAGGACCTGTAACATATAAGTACTTGTGAACAAAGGAAAGCTCAAAAGTTTCAGGTTTAGTTACAGTGTTTAAGGTGGGATTAGTACATGCAGGAGGATTGATGAACTCGTCGAAGTTGCAAGTTCCTGAATAGTGTTCCATATCCTCTTCGAAAGTACGGTGAGGTATGGTGAACTCTGCAGGTCCTTTCTTCATCATTTGTTGAGAAGCATCAGCGGCGGCTTCTGGAATGATGGCATCTCCAGTGTTTGCTGGAGGAGTGTCCAAGTGAGTGGAGGGAGAAGCGAAGGTTAAGATTGGGGTTCGGGTTCTGAGTTCAGCGTTGGAATCGCTGACAATCACTTCATCAGTCTTTTGAGAGACTGAGGGAGGTTGGGTAGTTTCCAAGTTTCTAACCTCAGCGTTTGGAGACGCTGAAGTCTGGATTGGAGGGATGGCTTGCATGGGTGTGGCAGAGCGTACCACGGAACTTTCCTTCAGCTCTTCAGAACGAGCTGAGGAGTCTTCAGCATGGAATTGCTGGGGTTGCTCCTTGGTTTTCTTGATCCTTTTGGAATCAAGTTGGGTGTGTGAGGGTTTCCTTTTCTTATAAGGAGAGGATGTTGTGGCCGGGGTATCAGCGATTGGTATTGTCGCTGAAGGAGCCACAAAAAGCGGAGAATTTAGAAGAGAGAGAAGAGTAGAGAGACGTACCTCATTGGCGACAGGCTTGAAGTCGAGAACCTTAGGGCCAATCTGAGAAAGTTTCAGATCACCCTCTTCAGGATAGTTGTCCTTCAGGCCATATTGAAAGATGGCGTTGATGAATCGTGGGTAAGGAACCCATGCTGAATCGACATGTTGAATCAGGTCTTCATAAATAATGGAGGCCCAGTCAATATTTAGACCTTTCAGCAGTGCGTATCCCATGGACTGCTGAGGTTGGGCGGCTTGATCAGAAGATCCGGATTTCGCTGTCATGCAGCTGATCAGGTGAGGGAAGATGAAATTCATCTCGCTGGGCATTTTGGATTTCTTTATCAGCGTCAGTTTCTTCTCAGGCTTCTTGTCCCTTCCAATATCCCAGATATAACCCATTGCATCAAGGAAAGCAATGATTGCTTCTCTGTCACCATGCTTTTTGTGGTCAGGGAATGGAATGAAGTGTTTTTCTTTGGAGGCATTTCGGAAGTTTAGGGCTTTGCGGATAATTGCGGGTGTGATCTTGATGGTGCCATACTCAGTATCGCTGAGTATGCAGTCTATGGTTTTGGATGGATCTTTGGCAGAAGGTAGCTCAGTGTGTCTGGCAGAGTACCAGAATTGGGATAAGAGTCGCTGACTGGCAGGAGGTGTTATGGTCAGGGCTGTGTAGATGGGGCTGTTCTTCAGAAAACTTACAACATCGTCCAGATGTGATACTTGCTTCCGAGGAGGAAACTCGAGAAGAGCTGAGAGGTTGTTGGCCTTAGTCCAATCGAGTTGATCCAGCTCGAACTTCACCTGGGGGGCTTTGAAGATTTCCATTTCCTCAGAGTCAGTGGAGATGGATTCAGCGGTAACATTCAGCTTTGAAGATGCCATATCACTGTATTATCAGTTCAACCAAAGATGTTAACAGATAAGAATTATCTTAATGTGGAAAGAAATTTCCGTTAAGATTTTTCGAATCTTGTCCATTTCATTCAGACAAAAAAATGTCTTAATGAAGATTAGGGTTTTTCTTGATTTTAAAAGAAAAGTAAAACCCATAAAATCTTGTATTCCAGTTTCTAAAAGAAAAATGGATACGAATGAAGAACAAGTTTAAGATTTAGATTTAAAACTTGAAGAACAACCATGAAATGGTTGTGTTCATAAAACCATGAAAGAAATGATTTTATTTTAAAAAGTTCTTTTGTTTGATCTTGATAAAACAAAGAGAAGATCGAAAACAAGTTATACGCATTTGATAAAAAAAAAGAACATATTAACCTTGAAGTTTTGATGAAGAAGATGATGAACAGTTCTTGAGGTTTTTGAGAGCACAAATGCAATAGAGAATTCTTTTCTTGCGGAGAAAGATTGTTCGCGTAAAAGACAAATATAAACCAAGAGTTGTTTATATAGGGATTTTTAGAGAGAGAAAACCTTGAGCGGGAAAAGGTTTTCATCATGACACGGACACGTGTTTGCATTTGATTGGAAGTTTGAACAAAACGTGCAAACGTGTGTCAGAAAGAAATCGTTCCGAGTGTTATCCGTTGCAATGACGTCACAACTGTCCTTTCACATTCTTTTAGGATGTCTCTGAGGTTTTGTAAAACTCAGGGACTCTTTTGAAAAACATGAAGCACTGAATAGAAATATCAGTGAAGGTTTAAGGAATTTTCAAAATATCGCTGTTAAGGAAGAGATATTCAGCGATGCAATTTATTTTGAAATCTTGCATTTACATGCGATTGTCAGAGAGAGAAAAACATACCTGGATATCAGTTTAACCAAGTTTATTCAGAGAGAAGATGATGAAATGGATTATAAAAGTTGATTTTATCCCGAAGCCTATACAAGAATGTATAAACATATCGCTGATAAATGTGAACCGCTGAAGATTTTATCCTTCAAAGTTCAGCATTCCAAGCTCGCTGATGAGAAAGTTGAATCTTGTCTCATCAAGAGGTTTGGTAAACAAATCAGCTAACTGATAATCAGTTGGGATAAAATGAAGTTCTATATCACCATTCATCACATGATCTCTGATAAAATGATATCTGATTTCTATGTGTTTTGTCTTTAAGTGTAGCACTGGATTGTTTGCTATAGCGATGGCACTTGTGCTGTCGCAATAGATTGGAATTTTGGAGAGCTGAAGATCATAGTCTAGTAGCTGATTTCTCATCCACAAGACTTGAGGACAGCAGCTTCCAGCGGCTACATACTCAGCTTCAGCTGTGGAAGTGGACACTGAGTTTTGCTTCTTACTTGTCCAACTTACCAGCTTTCCACCCAGGAGCTGACATCCTCCTGTGGTGCTTTTCCTATCCATTTTGCAACCTGCAAAATCACTGTCTGAATAGGCGGTTAGATCGAATCCTGAATCTTTGGGATACCAAAGACCGAGATTCGCTGTACCCTTAAGATATCGAAAGATTCGCTTTACAGCTTTCATATGGGATATCTTAGGTTCAGCTTGATATCGTGCACACAGACATGTTGCAAACATAATATCGGGTCGGCTAGCTGTAAGATACAATAGTGAGCCGATCATCCCACGGTACAGCGTGACATTGACAGGAACACCCTTTGTGTCCTTATCAAGTATCAGCGGTGGTGCCATAGGGGTTTTCATAGCTGAACTTTCAGTTAAGTCGAATTTCTTCAGCATATCTTTAACATACTTTCCCTGATTTATAAAAGTTCATTTTTCAGTTTGCTTAATCTGAAGACCAAGGAAATATGTTAGTTCACCCATCATACTCATTTTATACTCATCTTTCATTCTATCAGCGAAACGAGTACAAAGCTCAGGGTTAGTAGAACCAAATATAATGTCATCAACATATATTTGAACTAAAATGATATGACCTTTTACTTTTCTAAAAAACAAAGTTTTGTCAATCTTACCTCGCTCAAATTTTTCAATATGGAGATAAGTAGAGAGAGTATCATACCATGCACGCGGAGCTTGCTTTAAGCCATAAAGTGCCTTGTCCATTTTATAAACATAACCTGGACGCTTAGGATCTGAGAATCCTGGAGGTTGTTCCACATATACTTCTTCATTCAGCTTTCCATTTAGAAACGCTGACTTAACATCCATCTGATGTACAGTGATGTTTTTGTGTACAGCATATGCTAAGAAAAGACGAATAGATTCAAGTCTTGCTACTGGAGCAAAGGTTTCATCATAATCTATGCCTTCCTCTTGTCTGTATCCCTGAGCAACAAGACGAGCTTTGTTGCGAGTTACAGTACCATGTTCGTCTAACTTGTTTCGATAGACCCATTTAGTGCCTATCACCGTTTTGTCAGTTGGTCTACGAACAAGTTTCCAAACTTTGTTTCTTTCGAATTCAGTCAGCTCTTCTTGCTTAGCGCTGACCCAGTTTGGATCTCTGAGGGCATCATCTATTTTCTTTGGTTCAGTTAGAGAAATAAAGTTAACAAATAAACAAATATTACCTTCACTTCTACGAGTCTGAATACCAGCGTTGGGATCACCAAGAATTTGATCGATTGGGTGATTTACAGTCCATCGCTGAGCCGGAGCATGCGTCGCTGACTCAGTCTGAACAGGAGAAACTGAAGATGAGGCTTCAGCTACTTCTGGATTATCAGCTAAGAGAGGAATGTTTGCGTTTGCCACTTCATTCACTGATTGCTGAGAAATAGATGGAATTTCTGAGACATTTGGATCAACTGTAGGTATAGTGTTTATAGGAACAGCTGAGACCCAAGATGTTTCAGCTTCACTATTTTGCATATTTGGAATGATAGAAGGACCATCATTTTCTACTGTGTGAGCATGAGGAGTGGGAACATCTTCTGAATCACCAAGATGAGAAAACATCCATTGATTCAGTTCTTCTGTATCAGCGTTCGGTTTAGAGTTAGCTGAACAGGATTCGTCAAACGTGACGTGAATAGTTTCTTCTACAGTTTGTCTTCTTCGGTTGAAGACTCTGAAGGCTTTGGAAACTGAGGAGTATCCAAGAAAGATTCCATCATCAGCCTTAGGATCAAACTTTCCAAGGGCATCTCTGTTGTTCAGTATGAAACACTGACATCCAAAGATGTGAAGAAAGCTGATTGAAGGCTTTCTCCCATGAAAGAGTTCATAGGCTGTCTTTTTGAATCTTTTAACTATCAGCGACCTGTTTTGCGTAAAACAAGCAGTGTTGACAGCTTCTGCCCAAAACTGAGTAGGCAGGTGAGAATCGCTGAGCATTGAACGTGCAGCTTCAATTATTGTTCTATTTCTTCTTTCAGCGACTCCGTTTTGTTGTGGTGTTCTCACTGACGAAAAGTTGTGAGAAATACCCTTGCTCTCAAGGAAGGAATCAAGGGAATTGTTTTTTAATTCAGTTCCATGATCACTCCTTATTGAGCGAACAGTCATATTGTTCAGAGTTTCCATCTTCCGAACAAAGGTGATGAGTTCTTCAGGGGTGTCACTCTTAGAACGGAGAAACATTACCCATGTGTAACGAGAGAATTCATCAACTATGACCAGCGTATATTTCTTTCCAGCGATGGATTGTTTGTTAACGGGGCCAAACAAATCCATATGGAGTAGTTGTAGAGGAGCTGACACTGAGGAAACTTGCTTTGACTTAAAGCTTGCCTTGGTCTGCTTCCCTTTTTCACACGCTGAACATAAGGACTTTTTGGCGTATGAATGTTGAGGTAGACCAGTGACTAACTCTTTGGATGAAAGAGTATTCAGTGTCTTGAAGTTGAGATGTGAGAGCCTTTTGTGCCATAGCCAGTTAACATCAGAAGATGCTTTTGAGAAGAAACAGGAGTTCTCAGTGGTTGTTGAGTCCATGTTTATAACGTAAACATTTTCCAAACGATAACCGCTGAGAGCTATCTTCTCCTTTTTGTCAGAGACAAAGCAGGATTCCTTAGTGAAAATCACTTTGTTATCCATGTCGCAAAGCTCACTGATGCTTAGAAGATTATGCTTCAGCCCTTCAACATATGCGACTCTTCTGAAGTATGTTGTACCATTTGAAAGTACACCATACCCTCGAGTATGTCCTTTTCCATTTCCACCAAAAGTCACAGAGGGACCCTTCTCTTCCTTGTAATCAGCGAGCAGGTTTTTCTTTCCAGTCATGTGTCTAGAGCATCCGCTATCGAGATACCAGATACCCTTCTGAACCTGCAATACAAAGGAAGATTAGTTTTTCTTGGGTACCCACTTCACCATGTATACGCGTTTGTCAGTGGAAGTAGTTGGAATGGGTTCAGCAGTCTTCGCAGCATTTGAAGATTCAGCTTTGTCTTTCTTCACTTTGGTCAATTTCTTGACCTTAGCGGTAGGAGTCACCTTGACCTGAATTGCAACTGGTTTGGTCTTCTTGGGTGCTATCTTCACCTTAGCTATCTTATCAGCTTTGGTGGCTGTGGGACACTTACTTGCAATATGATCGGTAAGTCCACAGTGATAACATTTCCTATAACTAAAATTAGTTCTAGGACCACTTGAGTGCTGAGCTTTTAATTTGGAATTAGAAGTGCCAACACCAAGTACACTATTGGTTTTTGAAATAGGACGAACATTTAGTTCTTCAGATTTCTTACCAAGGATATCTACTCTGAGTCTAGGAGTAGGTCGCTGAACTGATCCAGAGGTCTGATTTCTAGAACCAGATGAATGAATCACTAAGGCTTTGGAAGCATTCAGCTTAGGTACTAAGGTACCCTTCTGAGGATTTTGATAAATAACAATTCCTTTACCTTTGTCTTTAGAGACAGAGGTAGGTTTTGAATAAACCATTTTCTCCTTACCTTTTGAGGAGGTAGGAGTTTCCTCAGGGATTGGTGTAACCGACGAGGAGTACTGAGATGAAGAAGTGTCAGCTACTGAGGATACGAACGTTCCAAATTTAAGCATTGAACGTTCAGTGGTTGGTATTGGAGTATCATATTTATAACCCAAACCACGTTTATCACTCAGAGGAATCTGAGCCTTAATTATCTCAGTGATCTTTGTTGAAGAATTACACCATCCTTCAACAGTAGCTTGTTCAGCCTTTAATGCAGCGATAGCTTCCGCTCGTTCGATTTTGACTAGCTGATTTAAATGGACTTGATCTTTAAAATCTTCTTCAAATTTAGAAAGCTTTTCTATTTGAAGGTGGCAGTTTTTAAGCTTTTCAGAGAGATCAAGATTTTGGTTTTCAACCACAGCTTTGCCGTTCATGGCTTCGTATAAACTTCTAGTCAGCAGTTCGATTTTACGGAGACTATCAGCTTCATCAATATTTGCAATATTGGTAAAGAAGGAAGGTGATACCTGAATGGCAGATGTTGAAGTGGAGGGAATGTCTGAACGTTCTTCCTCTTCTTCAATCTTGGCCATGAGACATTGATTTGCTTCATCATCTTCAGAATCAGATGATGAGGCTTCTTCATCAGAAGCAGCCCAATCATAGTCAGCCATCAGGCCTTTTCCTTTCTTCTTAAAGCTTTTCAGCTTTGCATACTTTTCCTTCAGCTTTGAGTATTTGTCATCTTTATTCCTTGGAACAAAGGATTTCTTTGTAAAAGCTGAAGGTCTCATGATTTTCTTTGACCTGCACTCGTTAGCGAAATGACTTGTCTTTTCGCAGTTGAAACAAGTAGCAGTAGCCTTATCAACAAAAGCTGATGACTTAGGCTTGTCAGCTATAGAAAGAGTTTTGTTCTTTCTAAACATTTTCTTCTTGGCGAATCTCCTGAACTTTTTAGTTAGGAGAGCCAAGGATTCATCATCATCTGAAGAATCAGAATCTGATGACCTTTCAGAGTTACTTTCTAACTCAGTGATAGTGACCACGGGTCGCTGAGTAGAAGGTTCCTCTGAGATTAAAGCAATAGGGGTGCTTTTGGAATCTTTTACAAGAGTCTTCTTAAGATGGCTAGATTGCTCATGATTCAGCAATGTGCCATATAAGGTAGCGAGTGTCATTGATCTTAGATCTTTTGACAGCTTGAGACACATGGAATAATTGTCCCAGCTTTCAGGTAAACATTCTAAAAACTTGTCAGCACTTCAAAGTTAGAATATTCCTTACCAACCGTTTTAAGATCTATAATTAAGCAATTAAAACGTTGATGAACTTCAGAGAGAGTTTCATTCTTACCAGAAATGAAGCTTTCGTATTGTCTTACCAGGTTGATCTTTCTTGAATCCTGGACTTCAGACGGTCCATCATACTGAACACATATTGTGTCCCACATGGCTTTTGAGGATTTCAGGTTCATGACGGAATGGTAGACTTCGTCAGGAAGGGCCATGGATAGTATGGATCTGGCTTTTGTATCTATAGCCACTTTCTTCTTGTCTTCATCGGTCCACATGTGTATTTCCTTTGGAATCAGCCTTTCAGGAATAGCAGCTCGAGTTGCAGTGGCTGGAACTAAAGGATCAATAGTTACAGGGATGTGTGGGCCGTTTTCAAGATAGTAGGTCATAGTAGGGTCTACGCCTTCTAGGAAGAGCATCATCCTATTTTTCCATAAGTTGAAGTTGTCTCTGGAAAATCTAGGGGGTTTTGCAAGAGAACCATTGTCTATATAATTTGTGTTTGTGTGGGAGGCCATTTTCAGAAAATAGCAAGGAAGAGAAATATCTTAGATTAGATCTTGTTTATGAGATTAAACAAATCTGCTCTGATACCACTTGTTGGTCCCGAAAAGCCTATACAAGTTTGTAGAAGGGGGGGTTGAATACAAACACGCTATTTTACTTTTCTAAATTGTTTATTGATAAATCATTAACAATTTACAGCTTGTTGCGGAAACAAGATTAAGGATAAACCTAAATCTAAACAAGTTGGAACACTAAGGTTTCTTGCACTTAGAAAGATATGGAGATTACTAATAAAATCCTATCTTGAGAGAGATTTGAACTTGTCCAGAGTTAGCAAGTTACTTCAAATGAAGTGAGTTCATCTCTTTATATACTGCATGCATTTAATGCAATTCAGTATACGCTTTACACGTGTCATCAGCGGATTGGTTGCATGTCATTGACCTTTGTTGACAACCTTAGTAGCCGCATGAATGAACAGTGTAGTATCAGAGTGGTTGTACGATTTCAGATTTTCGGAGGTTCTTTTCTGACATTTCGTACGGTGGCGTGCAAGGGAGGTTAAGACAAAAGTACTTTGTACGGAGGACTTCATGATCAGCTTTCGTTGATTCAGCGATTATCATTTACTATTCAGCGAATGATAAAGTTCAGCGATAGCTGAAGTCTTGTACTTGATACTTCACGTTGAGTGGACAAATCTGAGTCTTCGCTGATCCGCATCAGTTCATTAGTAGACTTGTCGCTGGTTCTTGAGCTTGATCTTCGACTTCAGCGTAGAACCTTTATTGACGTGAAACCTGTCTTCAGGGATTATAAGTAAACAACTAACTTATCAGCGATCACCATAAGGACTGAACAGACTCAGCGCATTATGGTGAACAGTGTTCGCTGAATGTTTAATTTAAAGAGCGAGAGTTCCTATCAGCGGTACTGTAAGATCTTAGTACTTATCAGCGATAGTGAAACTCTGATACATATTGTTTACATACAATTTTCACTAAGTATTTAAGAGAGGGTCATTATCAAATCACTGAGGGTTTGGATCAACAACAAGGCTACAGAGCTTCTGTCATACTTGACAGAGCCTCTGTGGTAAAAAGAAGAACTACGCAAAAGATCTAAACAAGGACAAACGTGCTTCTTACAATATCTGCCATTCGAAGGTTCTGAAGATCATTCTGACAAGGCGTGACCTGACAACTCCATGTGTCAAACTCTGATAGGTTTCAGCCTAAAGCAGAATACGGAGCATTTAATGGACGTTGTATCTGCAACAGTTCCAAAATAGTGTTTTGTACCTTCTAGCAACTGTTCCAATCAGTGTCTTAGTACCTACCATCCTTAGTTTCTAGATCTTGTCCCCTTTAGAAGTAGTATAAATAGAAGGTTTATGTGAACTCTTCTAAAAAGCTTTGCACAACACTCACTCCTTTAGAGCAGTTTCTTGTCAAACCTTTCGGTGTACTTGGTATTCTTATTATGTCAAATACAGTGAATCGTTGAGCTATTTATCTGTGTTATTTACACTTAATATATTTGATATTGTGTGTTATTCTACCACAATATATCT
Source organism: Saussurea involucrata (assembly GCA_033807775.1). Lineage (NCBI taxonomy): Eukaryota > Viridiplantae > Streptophyta > Magnoliopsida > Asterales > Asteraceae > Saussurea > Saussurea involucrata. Next base: position 67,092,191 of record CM066319.1, on the reverse strand, counting down.
GTTAGTTCGTTAAAACGCTTCCGCATTATATATTGTTTGAACTAACTAGATAGAATCATCATTGTTAAGCAAAACAGGAACCAACAATTGGTATCAGAGCAAACCTTGATTTTCAATATCGAGGGATCCACTCTAACAATGATCTTTGGTAGAAACTTGGAGTATTTTTAACCTATTCTTCATATTATTCAAACAGCTTCTGTTTTTCTGCCATTTTCGATTCATTCGAACTTTGATAAACTTATAGAACCTGTTTTTCTGCTTAAAACTCCATTTTAGTGCACTGTTTAAAAGTTCTTAAGATTAAAAAACATGATAAGAAGCATCCACTTCATATTCTAAAAAGTCTGTTGTTCATACCCTATTTTCTGGATATTTTTCTCTCTTAAAATGACAAACACAAACAACTTCTTCACTGCCGGTTCTTTAACCAAACCACCCACTCTTCTTAGAGATGAGTACCCTCAATGGAAGATACGAATGATTCACTTCTTCGAGGGTACCGACAAAGAACTCGTGCACTATATCAACAACCCTCCTTTCGTTCCCATGGTCACAGTACCACGTATTCCTGCCAAAGATGACACTCCTAAGGTTCCTACGTACGAAAAACCAAAGACCAAGGATAAGTGGTCAGATCCTGATTGGGCAAGATATGAGGTTGCTCAGAAAACAAAGAGACTTCAGATAATGGCCATACCTAATGACCTTTGTTAGCCTCAAGTATCCACTATGTAAAAGTATTGAAAATAATTCAAGATAGAAGACCAACAGAGATGAGACAGAAGACATGAAAGAAGTTCATCAAGAAGACCAACAGAGCTCAACAGAGCTCTGTCGGATCCAACAGAAGAACAAATTCAACAGAGGAACAAGTAGTCATCAGAAAGAACAACAGAGCTCTTTCGACAGAGCTCTGGTGAAGTGAAGACCTCTGTCAGCCTAAGCCTCGAAGGAAAGCCCAAGTGTTAGACAAGTGTCCATACTTTCCACGTATGCCCTAAAATAGGAGACACACTTTCCACGTGTCATTCCAGGGTACGATAGTACACTGTCTATACTTTTTGAGGGATATAAATAGTGAGGTAGTGGGACAAACATTTGTAAGCTTTGGGAAGTGTAGTTTTTCCACAATTGTTTAAGCACATACTGCAGCAATCCTGAGCACTTCCTCCGTACGATATTGTTGTCCTATGAGATTTCCGAACACACTTTAACTTGTTCTTGGTGTGATTCATTATCAATATATGAGCATCTTTTATATATGATCTTGTTATCATTTTACTGTTCAATATTTGATTCTCATAGTTCACTTATCGTTTACACAATCACTCATTTTAATGGCTTTATTTAATATGCTTCCGCTGTCTATTTTACTACCATTAATATGATACAACGTGAATCTGGGAACCTACAATTGGTATCAGAGCTTCTTTGGTTTTCTTAAGCCAAACGATCCAATCTACCAAGGTTGATTCACTGTTGTTGATTGTGTCTATGTGTCCTTAAAAGCTTCATTGTATACTCTGTTTTTACTGCTTTCTAGTCCAGACAAGTCTTCATAGCTCATATAACTGTGTTTAAAGCTTTCTAGTTTAGCTTAAAATCTTCTCAAAAGTTACTGTTCCATTGGTTACTGTTTGAAACTCTGTTTCTAGCCGAAAATCGTTTTGCAACAAACTGTACTCTGTTTTTCTTTCAAAAATGGCTAACAACGGTATAAATGCTATCTATACTGCTGGCTCTTTAACAAAACCTCCTACTCTTCTGAGAGATGAATTTCCTCAGTGGAAAATCAGGATGGTTAATTTTTTCGATGGTATGGATAAAGACCTCATGCGATCTGTCACGGATGGACCATTCCAACCCATGGTTTTTGTTCCTCGTGTACCCGCAACAGGAACTACTGCTGAGATTCCAGCTCATTATGAAGTTAAAACCACAGGTTTTACTGATGAGGAAAATCTAAAAATGGAAAATGATCTTAAAGCAGTTAGTCTACTGATTATGGCCATTCCAAACGAAATATTTCAAGAACTAGATTCATGTGTTACTGCTAAGGAAATCTGGGATCAACTTCTTAACCAACTTGAGGGTGGTATCAAAACCCAAAAGAACAGAAGGACCCAATGTATAAATGAATACAACGATTTCAAGGCACTTCCTGAGGAAACCTTACAGCAAACCTACAACAGATTTAATGTATTGATCAATAAATGCAAAAAATGTGGGGTTGTTAGGTCGAAGGAAGATAACAATGTTCTATTTTTGAAAAGTTTGAATGATGAATGGTTAAATCTGTCCATGTCTTTACAAGCTAACCAGGACTTAGACGTATGGTCTTTAACGGATGTGTATGGCACTTTGGCCGCACAAGAAAAGGAGGTTGTCAAGCAAAAAGGCAAATCCATCAGTGCTGGTCCAATCGCCTTAGTTTCTGATTCTAAGAATACCACATCTGAAAGGTCCAACAGAGAGAGTTCAAGCAAAGAGAAAAAGAAAGAAAAGTCTGATAAGAAGAACGGAAAGAAAAGTTTGATTGCAGAAAGTGAAACAGATGAGAGCTCATCAGAGGATGATGACATTCAAGCCTTTGCCCAATCTCTTGCTTTAATAACTCAGCAATTTAACAAGAGATTTGGCAATAAGTTCGACAGAAGAGGCAGATATGAGAGAGAAGGAAGGGAAGACAGAAGAGGATATACAGCACCAGAGCAAAGTTCCAACAGAGTTGCCACAGAAATAGGGAAACCTCCACAAAGAAGAGAAAATCCACCAGCACAACAGAAGGCCGATGCTACCCAACCCATCAATCAAAATGATGGACGCTGCTTCAGATGCGGCAAACTTGGACACTTTTCTGTTAATTGTAGAGGCAAACTGGAAAAAGACCAGGACTACTACAAAAACAAATACAAGTACAATTACAGAGAAAGAAGTTATGTTGCTGAAATGGAAAATTGGGTTTCTGATTCATCCTCTGATGATGAACCAGAACAAGCCAACTTCTGTGGAGTTGATGTGGATGATGAAAGTTTAGAAGATGTTGACTGGATGACTGGAGAACCAGAAATAACGAAGGGAACAACAGAAGAAGAAGATCTAGCTCATGCATTTGCTCTCACCACGACAGAGTCTAACGACAGAGCGCTGGAGACCACCAGACCCAGTGCCAAGGTATGCTCATCTGAATCCAAATCTGACTCAGAATTAGAAATGCATGTTTCTATGCTAAATGAGGAATTTCAACTTCTTAAACAAAAACTTTCTGAAGAAAAGGAGCTGAGAAAACTAGCTCAGAAGGACCTATCTTTTTACAAGAGAGAAAAGACTCTCTTGGAACAAGAAAAGGAAGAAATCTTCAAAGAAAAATCTGAGTTAGAAATCTTACAAAAGAAGAAGGAAAGTCTGTTTTCTGAAAAGATCAAAGTTTATGAAAATGATTTGAAATAGAAGTCTGAAAAGTTGAAACAGTCTGAAACAGAGAGACTTAACTCTGTTGCTCTAACTTATTATTTTCAAAGAGAAAGGGAAATACTTCATCAATCCCTACAGAGAAAAGAAATTCAAATCAAAAAGTACCAAGATGCACAAGATGTGCATATCATGATAAATTCACAGATGGATACGCAAGGTCTTGGTTTCTCTGACCTTGCTCCCTATGACAAAAGAAAGAAGACATCTCTGTCCTCGGAGGAGACAATGGCGGACAGATTAAAGGTTATGGTACATTAGTAAATGGTGGTGTTTCAGTCTCTGAAGTTGCTTATGTTGAAGGATTAAATCATAATCTTCTCAGTATAAGTCAACTCTGTGATCACGGATTTGATGTCAATTTTAGGAAGAAGTAATGTTCCTTACTACTTTCCGAGTCCGGTCAAGAACTCTTAAGAGCTGACAGAAAAGGCAATCTTTATAAAATGAACTTTAAACCAAACCAAAACTCTACAACAGAGAAACTCTGTTTAGTATCTTTGAAAAATGAAGATGCCTGGCTCTGGCATAAAAGATTTGCCCATTTGAACTTTCAAAACCTTGACAAGCTCGTGAAACTGAAATTGGTAAAAGGACTACCTTCTCTGAAATTTGACAAAAACCATCTATGTTCTGCTTGTGAACTTGGAAAGATGAAAAGATCTTCACACAGAACAAAGAGTGATCATAGTTGTCCCAGACCCTTGCATATGCTTCATGTGGATCTCTGTGGTCCAATCATTGTGCAAAGTCTATCGGGCAAGAAGTATATCCTTGTTTTAATTGATGAATATTCTCGATATACCTGGATTGAGTTCATCAGAGTAAAATCTGATGTCCCAGAAATTCTGATAAGTTTGTTAAAAATGATACATGTTCTGTTAGATCTAAAGGTACAAAAGTTGAGAAGTGATAACGGGACAGAATTCAAGAACGCCAAAATTGATGCCTACCTAACAGAGGAAGGTATTTCCCAAAACTTCTCAGCAGCAAGAACTCCACAACAGAATGGAGTTGTGGAGAGAAAGAACAGAACTCTAGTAGAAGACGCCAGAACCATGTTGGCTGGCTCTGTTCTTCCAATGAACTTCTGGGCAGAAGCAGTCTCAACAGCATGTTTTACCCAAAACAGAGCTGTAATAGTGAAAAGATTTAAGAAGACTCCCTATGAACTCATCAACAAAAGAAGACCAAACGTGAAATTATTTCATGTTTTTGGCAGCAAGTGTTACATATTGAATGACAGAGATCATCTTGGAAAGTTTGATAAGAAAGCAGACGAAGGAATCTTTATTGGTTATTCCTTAACCTCTAAAGCCTACAGAGTCTACAACTTCAGATCTCGGGTCATTCAAGAAAGTGTAAATGTGTCCTTTGATGAAAGAACATCAAGATTCTCTGATCAAAAATCAACAGAGGGGACATATACAGAGAAGGTGACGACAAGCTCTTCAAAGACAAGAGAAGAAGATATAAATCTCATGTTCAACGATTTTTTCAATGATGATGATTCCTATGATAACGTCAACAGAGGAGATCAAGCTCAGAACTCAACAGAACAAAATCTGACAGGTACAACTCTTACTGGGCCCTCAAATTTTTCACCATCTACTTCTCTGTCTACAGGAGTAATTCAAAGAAATGAGGAACCACAACAGAGCGAAAGAGAACCTGTTCAAGAACCATCATCACCTTTGCTAACTAATATTGGCAGAGACTCCTTGTTTGAAAGCTCACCCTCACAGAGCCCTGTTAATGACTCTCAGAGCAATGAGGCCACTCTCCAAAGTTGTGTGCCACAGAGCCCTGGTCCCATTCAACAGAGCTCTGATGCTGAAGTTCGTCTTTTCCCATCAGAAGCACAAACCCCGCCTGTTGTCCATGCTCCCATGACACGATGGACAAAGGATTATCCTCATCATCTTATCATTGGTGCTGCTGAAGATGGTGTGAAGACAAGATCAGCCACAATCAATGAAGCTTTCTTTGTAAATTTTCTAAGCATGATTGAGCCGAAGAAGATTTCTGAAGCCCTAGAGGACCCAAATTGGATCGAAGCTATGCAAGAAGAGCTTCTGGAATTTGAGAGAAATAAAGTCTGGTCCTTGGTTCCACTCCCAAAAGGAAAAACAGCCATTGGAACCAAATGGGTGTTTAGAAACAAAAAGGATGAAGATGGGATTATCATCAGAAACAAAGCCCGTCTGGTTGCAAAGGGATACAGACAGGAAGAAGGAATTGACTATGACGAAACCTTTGCACCTGTGGCTAGGCTAGAAGCCATAAGAATCTTCCTAGCCTATGCTGCTCATAAAGGTTTTAAGGTCTATCAAATGGACGTCAAGTCTGCCTTTCTAAATGGCAAACTGCAAGAAGAAGTTTATGTCCAACAACCACCTGGTTTTGAATGTTCAGAGTTTCCAGACCACGTTTACAAGTTAGACAAAGCTCTCTATGGCCTTAAGCAAGCTCCCAGAGCCTGGTATGAAACTCTGTCCAAATTTCTGTTGATCAATCACTTCGAAAAAGGTACTGTCGATAAAACTCTATTCTTTAGAAGGTATAAGAATGATATACTTCTGGTACAAATATATGTTGATGATATTATTTTCGAGTCTACTCGGCAAGAGTACTGTGACAAGTTTGAGAGTTTAATGAAAAGTGAATTTAAAATGAGCATGATGGGAGAACTTTCATTCTTCCTTGGTTTACAAGTCAAACAATCTGACAGAGGGACTTTCATAAGTCAGTCCAAATACATCTCTGACATGTTGAAAAAATATAAGCTCAATGATTCAAAACCAATGAAAACTCCTATTGCCACTGGAGTTAAACTTGATCTTAAGAGTGAACCAACAGATGTCAAGCACTACAGAGGCATGATAGGGTCACTTTTGTACTTAACCGCCAGTAGACCTGATATAATGTTTGCAACTTGTCTCTGTGCCAGATTTCAGGCTAATCCAACAGAAACTCATTTAACTACTGTCAAACGTATTTTTAAATATCTGAAAGGGACTCAATTTTTGGGTCTCTGGTATCTTCTTAACTCTGGTTTCGAGCTTGTAGCATACACAGATTCAGACTATGGAGGATGCAAGAATGACAGAAAGAGTACTTCTGGTAGCTGCCAACTGCTTGGAGATAAGTTGGTAAGTTGGACATCCAAGAAACAGAACTGTGTCTCAACTTCTACAGCAGAAGCAGAATATGTTGCTGTTGCTAGCTGTTGCTCTCAAGTAATCTGGATGAAAACTCAACTCAAAGATTATGGTCTGGAGTATGGTAAGATTCCAATTCTATGTGACTCCAAGAGTGCCATTGCCATAACTGCAAATCCAGTTCAGCACTCAAAGACTAAGCACATCGACATAAGGTATCACTTCATAAAGGATCATGTTGAAAAAGGGACTATTGAAATGTATTTTGTTTCAACAGACCTCCAGCTTGCTGATTTGTTTACAAAAGCCCTTAATGAAAGGAGATTTAACTTCCTAAACAGCACACTGGGTACACAAGAATTCTGTCGCGCACTTTTTTTTTGGTTGTACAAAAGTTCTTTTGTTAAAAAAAATGTGCATAGATTTAGGGGGAGCTTTGATATCAAAATGTGCATAGTTTTAGGGGGAGCAAGTCAGTACTCGGTGTCAAAATCTAAACTGACTGCTTTTTGATCTTCATTGATAATTTTTTTAAGGAGGAAATCCTGTTCTGATGAAAATCTTGAAAATACCGAGAATCTGACAGAACTCTGACCTCACACCAGAACCTCTGTTGTCTCTCACCAGAACTCTGTTGTTTTTCTAAGCTCTGTTCTTTTCTCATCAGAATAGAATTTTAAATACTACAAAGGTAAAGGTAAAACATCTTGGGTCAATCAAAAGAAGCAACTTAACACAGCTCTATCAGAGCTCTGTTAGTCTGTTCTGCCACGTCATCAGAACACGTCATCATAAGTAACGTCATCAGAGGTGCGGGTTATTTCTAAACGTCAACCACTTGTAACCCACACATCTCTAACCGCGACGGTTTACTTGCACAAAAGTAGTCAGAACAAATCCACGTGGCAATCTCCAATTGAAAGCTAAACCACTAGCTGTCCCCACGATACACATTTCAGGCCACTCCACCTTCTGACACTCGAGTGCCTACAGTATCTGCGGCGATTACTCAGCCACAAGCTCAGACTATAAATATCCAAAACCTTGACCCACTTCTTTTCTAAACTTCCTAAACCTTTCACCTTTCCCTCTTTTATTTAAACCCTGTTCATCTTTCCTCTTCATTCAAACCTTCAAAACCCAAACCTGCAAAAATGGCAAACCCTCAACACTCAGCAGATTCAAGCCGTATTGGTCCCATCGACCAAATTGTTATTCTCCCATACGAGTTTGCTGAAAGCAACCATCGATTAGATCCAAACCCTGCTCTCTATCTACCTACATACCACATATTTCTGGAGTTCTTCAGAAACTCAAAAATCTTCAGAGCCCTAACAGACTTCGACGACAACATTCCTGAGCTCAACATCAAGCAGTGGTGGACTACTTGCCAACACGTAGAAGAGCTAAACGGAATCATTGGCAATGTGGATTCTGGTCGAGATGGTGGTTCAGGAACGATCAGAATCAGAGCAACTACCCTGCGGAGAATCCTCAGAATAAAGAGCAAGCGACAGCTCGACATAGAAGCTTTCGAGAAGCCACCCAATATTGCTGTCCTTCTGGAGTTTGTACGATTTCTAGGCTACAACAAAGATATCACCCGCATCGGAGCATTCAAAAGACAGAATCTACCACCTGTGTGGAATTTCATGTTCTCCACACTGAACCGAACCCTACAGATAATGTATGGATTGTTCTTTCAAAGAAACCTTGACTATGCCAGCATTCTCTACACCGACCTTCTCACTGCTGTTAATCTCAAAACCTCTGCCATTGCCAAAGGAGGAGAAGTTGGGCAACATAAATTTCTGAAGAACATCAAGTTTCCAAGGTTTATCGGGTTGGTAATCAGAAGAGCATTTCAGAGTCTGGAATTGACTCAACAAGGCAATACGTTCAGGAACTGGGTCATGACCAGATTCAATCCCACCACTTCAGGAGAATATCCCCTCATTCGACGCGTTCCAGGTACAATGCTCGCTCTGATAAGCCCAGACCACATTTCTATCCAAAACTATAGACATGCTGCTCAACCTCAAGAACCTGAGGTGAGAACCCCAGCATACTTAGGCTCTGAGCTATCTGAGGAGAGTACGAGTGAGGAAATAGGAATGGAAGGAAACAGACCAGAGGTAAGAGTACCGGAAGTGGGGTCTTCCTCTAGAGTGTTGGAGGAGGAAGTAGGGAACAGAGCATCCACTATGGAGACTGTTCATAAGGAAGTACAGGAGTCACCAGAGGTAGAAGTTCTTTCCTCTGATACTGGTGAGAAAGAGGATAACAGAGAGGAACCCGAGTGTTTCACAGCCTTAGGTACCGAGGAAAATGTGAGGATAGAAGAAGATGTCCAAGATGACACGTCTGAGGGAAATCCTAGCCCACATCCCAGTACTTCCACACAATCTAATCCTGGTGATCAAGACCAAGGGATTATTGAAACAGAGGTGCACACCTCGAACCCCAACCAGCCTATACCATCAGAGGCACTTCTTCATACCTCTGATACGCACGAAGTCGGGGAAACTATCTTTGGTAGTGAGGTTCATTCGCCCCAGAACATCAATAGGTCACCTCCACACGATGATGCCTCTGTGGCTCATTTAGAGAGTACACAAATTAGACCAGAGATCTTTGTAATCTCAGGTAGCATCTGTCCGACTCAGGGACAATGGGACACCATAGTAGAACAAGAGAAGACATTGCTTGATCCAAATGCTTCCCATCACACCAGATTTCCTTCTTCAGAACCTGAGCTGGAAGAGGAAACTTTGGTCAGAACACCTGTAGTTGTTTCCCCTCAAAGGGAACATCAAGGATCAGGTGGAAGTCCTCCAAGAGCCAACATTAACACAACTCTTGACAGAGGCACCTCTGAACTCGAGGCAGAATTGGAACCATGTGTTGGAACCAAGGAGACCCCCGTTGACACTGTCACAAGAGCAGAGTTCGAAAGCTTCTGTGACAGTATCAACAACTCTTTGAACGAGTATAAACTTATCAATGAACAAAAGGAGGAGCTGATCCGCAAGGAAAATGCTTCTCTTAGGGAAGAACTGCTGAACATCTCAAACAAGCATGCTGATCTAACTCGAAGGTATGACGAAGCTGCAACACTCAGAACAGAGTCTGAAAGGGTCAGAGGAGAAGAGATTGCAAAGATGACGACAGAGATAGCCGACCTACGATCAGTCAGAGCAGAGGAAGTTACAAAGACTTCGACAGAACTTGCAAACCTAAAGCGACTTATAACAGAGAACCACACAGCGCAGATGAACAGAACCCTTCCCATCCCCACGGTTATTCTTTCAGAATCTAATATCAGAACCTTGACAGAGCTAATTACCAACTCTGTTAAGGAATCCATAAAAGAAGCAACCACTTCATCTGCTACTCCACTCAACATCTCCAGCCCTAACCCAAATGACCTACCCATGACAGTTGGGCAAATGGGAGACTTCAGAAAATCTGTTCTAAGCCGGATGATGACGATCTCATCAAAATTCGTAATGAAGGCTAAGGCAACAGAGCAACATGTGAAAGCGTCTCTTGATACTCACAAAGTCAACTTCAAGGCTCAAGTAGAAGAAATCAGAGCCGCTGCAACAGAGGTAGAAGATGTGATGAAACAGGCAGCCTCAAACTTTACTAATATCATCTTACAGACTGCCTCTACATCAAAAAGATCTGCAGAAGAAGCACCCACAGACGAACCCGCAAGCAAGAGACAGAAAACTGGTCTGAAGTTTGTTGTTCAGTCCTCACCAAAAGCTCGAATTGAATCCTCTGACGATGATGATGACTTTGAAGATGCTCAAGAAGGTCAATCCGACAATCAATTGGGTGAGTCCTCAGAACAACAAAAGGGGGAGAAGGAGAAGGAGAAGGAGAAGGAGAAGGAGAAGGAGAAGGAGAAGGAAGAGGTAGAAAAGGAAAAAGAGGTAGAAAAGGAGAAAGAGGTAGAGAAGGAGAAAGAGGTTGAAAAAGAAGCCAAGGGTAAAGGGAAAGTCACAGAAGCAACTGAGGCAGAGACAACAGAAGGAGAAAAGGGGATGACAGATATGACTGAAGTGGCATTCGACTACATGTTCAAGAACAGAGTCATCAAAGCGACAGAAGAGTCATCGCAAGAACCACCAGAGATCATCTGCCTAGACACCCCTCCTACTTCTCCAACAAAAGAACTAGAAAGGACAGACCAATCCTTTGCTGAAGAACAAATAAGTCAAGCCGAATCTGCTCACATCGACACCCTTATGGCAGAGACCCACAATGACCCAAACCCAACCGTAACAGAACAGAACCCAGAAACCTCTACCTTTCACACCGAAAAACCTGCCTTAGAAACGGTATTTGCATTTCTCAATGCTGACAGAGACATCATCCCTGTAAATGCCGTACCCATCAACCCATACCTCAACCCAATCAGGATAAACACCATCTCTGATGCAAGGCTAAAGTTCATCCAAACCAAGTCAAATCAGAACAGAGCCATCAATATAAACTTCGGTATCCGCAGAATTCTGGACATCAAGCACAAGAAGTTTCAACACGACAGGGTCACATACCATGAGTATACTGTGGAATCAACAGAAGGCAGAAATGAAATCTTCAATGACAATGATCTCGTCCTTCTGAATCCATATGACCTGATCTTACTCCACGCATATTGCTTGAACTTCTCAGAAAGATACACACCGGCCAGAACTGCGCCACCAGAAGTCAGATTTGCTATGCAAGAACACATCAATCTCAGAATACAGATTGATTATCAACTTGGCATAGAGTTTGAAGTGGAGAAACTAGCGATTGCACCTCCTAACGAAAACCTTGAGGGTTATGGTCATCACAGAACTGGAACTGTAGTAGAAGATCCTCCAGTCTTTATCTGCAGACAGAAGGGCATAAAGAAGGCCATCAGAGCAAATGAAGCCCACAAGTACTCAAGTGAATCGCTGGTATACATCAAGAACATAATCCAAGATCTCCCAAGAAACAAGTGTCATGAAAAACAGCAGAAACTCTTCATCGACCAGATTGATCTGATGCTGGATTTCCGAACTCTAATCAGAAGATTCGACAGAATTCTTAGGGGAGACAACTATGCTTAAAATGTACTGATCTTTTAATCTTCTTGTAATATCCCAAAAGATTAGTGCAAGGTTTCGACGGAGGTAAAAGTTCTCTGTTCTTTTGTTTAAATCTCTGTCAAATGTAAATTTTTATTTTCAATACTTAGGGGGAGATTGTTAGCCTCAAGTATCCACTATGTAAAAGTATTGAAAATAATTCAAGATAGAAGACCAACAATGTTCAGACAGAAGACATGAAAGAAGTTCATCAAGAAGACCAACAGAGCTCAACAGAGCTCTGTCGGATCCAACAGAAGAACACATTCAACAGAGGAACAAGTAGTCATCAGAAAGAACAACAGAGCTCTTTCGACAGAGCTCTGGTGAAGTGAAGACCTCTGTCAGCCTAAGCCTCGAAGGAAAGCCCAAGTGTTAGACAAGTGTCCATACTTTCCACGTATGCCCTAAAATAGGAGACACACTTTCCACGTGTCATTCCAGGGTACGATAGTACACTGTCTATGCTTTTTGAGGGCTATAAATAGTGAGGTAGTGGGACAAACATTTGTAAGCTTTTGGAAGTGTAGTTTTTCCACAATTGTTTAAGCACATACTGCAGCAATCCCGAGCACTACCTCCGTACGATATTGTTGTCCTATGAGATTTCCGAACATACTTTAACTTGTTCTTGGTGTGATTCATTATCAATATATGAGCAGCTTTTATATCTGATCTTGTTATCATTTTACTGTTCAATATTTGATTCTCATAGTTCACTTATCGTTTACACAATAACTCATTTTAATGGCTTTATTTAATATGCTTCCGCTGTCTATTTTACTACCATTAATATGATACAACGTGAATCTGGGAACCTACAACCTTTTCCAATCCCTAGATGCGTGTGAATCTGCATACGATCTGTGGAAGGAACTGGAAAAACAACTGGAGGGTGGGGCCAAAACTCAGAAGACCGCAGAGCCCAATGCATCAACGAGTACTACGCATTCAAAGCTCTGCCGACAGAACCTCTGCAGACAACATATGATCGGTTCAACTCTCTAATCAACAAGTGCAAGAAGTTCGGAATCCACAGAACCTCTGAGGAAAACAATGTCATGTTCCTAAAGAGTCTCAATGATGAATGGCTCTAGTTGTCTATGTCTCTGCAAACAAATCAAGACTTAGACTCCTGGACTATGTCAGATCTCTATGGAACATTGGCAGCCCAAGAGCCTCAAATCGCACAAGCAAAAGCACAAATCAGTGCACCTCTTGCACTGGTCGGTAAGACCACAGAATCTAGAGAGAAGCCAAAGGAGAAAGCTGCAGAGGAAAAGACGGAGAAGAAAAAGAAAATCTTGATCGTTGATAGTGAAGATGAGGAGGTGGTGGGAGAAGAAGAGACATCAATGGCCTCTATTGCTAAATCGTTAGCCCTTTTGACAAGGGAATTCAGCAGAGGTTACCAGAAGAAGTCTGGTAATGAACGTAATGGAAGAGATGATCGAGGAAGAGAAGGGTCAAATGAAAGGAACGACAGAGGTAGCGACGAAGAGAGGTCGACTGACAGAGGTGGTGACCGACAGAGGTCAGATGATAAAGTTAGCAACACTCCACATAACCAAGTATGTTACAACTGTGGTAAGCCAGGCCACTACACCAATGAATGTAGAACTGAAAGAGGTGGTGACCGACAGAGGTCGGACGACAGAGCTGGCAACGGTTCCCAGAACCAAGGATGTTTTAACTGTGGCAAGTCAGGACATTATGCCGCTGACTGCAAGAGCAAATCAAACCGCCCACAGAGGGACTCTGCTTACTACAAAAAGAAAGCGGAGTTTTATGCTCAGAAGTCGCTAATGGTGAATCAGGAGAACTGGCTATCAGACGAATCATCTGATGAAGGCGACAAAAATGCCTTGTTCTGACTCTAACTCTAGTCAAACAGAAGCTGATTTGCTCAAACTAAACATTGAATACACAGAACTTAAAAAGACCTGCGAAAGTATTCAAAAGAAGTTTACCTTCTTTGAGAGAGAAGCTAGACTTCTCACTCAAGAAAAGGCTAAAATCTTTCAAGAAACGAAAGAAATTGAAACAAATTGGAACAAACACCTAAATCATTTGAAAGAAAAGATTCCTGAACTTAACTCTGCATTAAAAACAAAATCTAAAGAACTAGTTGACGTTGAGACCGACAGAATGAACATTCTAGCTCTTAAACATTATTTTCAAAAGGAAAGAGAACTCCTCTGTCAAGATTTACTCAGAAGAGATCTTTTAATTAAGAAATACCAAGATGCACAGAAGGTGTACGAGAAAATTAACACACAAATAGGGAGACGGGGAATTGTCTTATGTGATATAGATCCATACACCGGAAACAAAAGAAACAAATCTCTGTCATCTCTATTTCTCACTGGAAGTACAAGAAAACCTGGTTTTCCAAATCTACTCTCTGTTAGGAAAAGGCGAAAAGTCTCTAGGGAACCTCACATAAGGAAACCTCTGAAGATGACAAATGTGTGGTTTGAAAACACAGATTTGTCACCTTCAATCTCTGTCAAAAGAGAATCCAAACCTTAGAAATATCTGAAAACTCAAGATCATATAGGAATCTTCAAGTTTGGTAAACCCGAGACTCAAACACATGTTGCCTTTGTCTGCATGATAAACTCTGAAAAGAAATTATCGGCAGAGGCTCCTGAGTTCAAGCCTAACGTTTCAGATGAAAAAGAGTTGATAGAAATTGGGAAAAACAACTTTTTCGAAAACTTCTGTACACCTTCTGTCGATCAAAATCTCTCTGAAGAAACCTTATCAGATACTTCTGTTGACTTAGAAGATAGTCCCTTAGAAAAGGAAGAAAGTGAGTATGGCACATGCTCTGAAATTCCAGCCTCTGTCGAAAGAGAACTAAGTGACTCAACCTCTGTATATGAGGATGATTCATCCTCTGACGAATCTGAGACTGACTCTAAGTTAGAGATAGGACCTTGTGACACAGAGGATTTTAAACTACCCTCTGGAGTTCTTAACAGTACTATTCCTCCCAAGGAGAAAATCACAAGAGTTCCTATCTGTCCAGACTTTTTGGACATGTGTATACAAGCCAAAACCTCTCTTGAGCTTGAGAAAATTAAACAACAAAAGGCTCTGTCCTCTCAAAATCCAACAAGTTCAAAGTTTTCAAAACCCTCAAAGCCTATTAAAGAACAACTAACATGGCAACAGAAGGGTAAGTGGATTGGAAATAACAAAACTTTTTCTTATGTGACAGTGAAACCAGCAGAAGTTCACCACAGAAGGGGTCAACAGAAGGCTACTCTCAACAGAGGATTTTGCAAACAACAAACTAGCCTACATAGGTATTCTTGTAATAGGAAGTCAAATGTTAGGATAGACTGTAATGCCTCTGTGCCCCCATTTAATGTTTTCAATGAAATGTTCAAGCAAATCTCTTCGCACGTTCATTATTGTAACTGTTTTGACCTCATGCATCAATTAAACCAACACTTCTCAAGTCCACACTGTTTTCTCGCTGTACCCAAAAATGGTTAGAAGAAACAAAATGGTTCTTCAAAAGAAGCTAAATCCAAACCCATGAATGCTAAGGCAAACTTGAAGACCCCTAACAAAGCTGGACCCATTTGGATATGGGTACCTAAAACTATCTGATTGTCTTGCAGAAGCAGTATGTGCCAATATGGTATCTTGACTCCGGATGCTCGAGGCACATGACTGGTGACAGAGGTATACTATCCTCCTACAAAGATAAACTCGACGGAGGATCTGTGACCTTTGGTGACAACTAGAAGGGGTATATAAAAGGCTACGGAGTCATTAAGAAGGAAAACATAACCGTATGCAAAGTTGCATATGTGGATGGCCTTAAGCACAATCTTCTCAGTGTTAGCCAACTCTGCGATACGGGTTTCGACGTAATGTTCAAAAGAACCTTCTGTTCTCTACAAGGTGAGGACACAGGAGTCGAACTTCTGCGAGCCGAACGAAGAGGCGATCTCTACCTCATGAAGTTATGTGCCAAGAACAAGGAAGACAAGCTCTGCCTTGTTGCCTGTAAAAGCGAAGAAGCCTGGTTATGGCACAACAGGTTCTGCCACCTAAACTTTCATACTCTAGATAAGCTTGTTAAACTAGATCTAGTTAAAGGTCTCCCAAATGTTAAGTTTAATAAAGATCATTTGTGCTCTGCTTGCGAAATGGGGAAACTCAAAAGAGCTTCCCATAAAGGCAAAACTGATATATCTTGCACTAGGCCTCTGTACATGCATCATGTCGACCTCTGCGGTCCCATTGCTACACAGAGCCTAGGTGGCAAGAAATATATACTTGTTCTGATCGGTGAATATTCAAGATTTACATGGGTTGAATTTGTCAGAAAGAAATCAGATGTTCCAAACATTCTGATAAATTTAATGAAAATAATCCAAGTTCTGTATGAGTGCAGGATTCAGAAACTAAGAAGCGACAATGACACAGAATTCAAAAACTCTGTCATTGAAGCCTATCTTACAGAAGAAGGCATTTCACAAAACTTCTCTGCTGCACGCACCCCACAACAGAACGGTGTGGTTGAGCGAAAGAACCGCACGCTTGTGGAGGCTGCAAGAACTATGCTGACAGCATGTGGATTACCAATGTCTTTTTAGGCAGAAGCAGTGTCAACCGCTTGCTACACCCAAAATCGATCAACCATTGTAAAGAGGCACATCAAGATACCTTATCATTTGATCAACAAAAGGCGACCAACCATCAAGT
Source organism: Saussurea involucrata (assembly GCA_033807775.1). NCBI lineage: Eukaryota > Viridiplantae > Streptophyta > Magnoliopsida > Asterales > Asteraceae > Saussurea > Saussurea involucrata. Next base: position 67,075,699 of record CM066319.1, on the reverse strand, counting down.
TCTTCCATGTATTTGGATGCAAGTGCTTCGTTTTAAACGACAGAGAAGCAAGAGGAAAGTTTGAAGTGAAAGCAGATGAAGGAAAGTTCATTGGGTACTCTGCCACTTCTAAGGCCTACATAGTTTATCTTCTGCAGTCACGCACCATTGTAGAAAGCATCAATGTGTCTTTTGACGATTCCTTTCAAAAGACTTATGAACAAATCAGTTCAGAACTCGGTCTAAAGAAGGAATCCTCTAGCATCTCAAAGACAAGAGAAGAAGACTTAAATCTTCTATTTGAAGAGATGTTCCATGATGATATTGATCCCTCTGTTGGAGACGTCAGAGCCTCTGGAGGAACATCTTCTGCAAACCAGACTGAGTCAGGTATCTCTCTAACTGGTCCATTAAACACTTCATCCTCTTCTGTAAATCATACAGATGCACATGCTGAGGGGGAGCGAACAGAAGCTGAAGATAACACAACCAAGGACTCAACCACAGAGGCTCCTGAAATACCTACTCCAGCGACTACAGAGAAATCAATACCAGTGGAAAACGAAGACTTAGTCTCTACTTCCTTAAAGGAACAAATTCCAACTCTCATTCCAATTCTCCCACAAGCTGAAGAACCAAGCATAAGCACAGAAGAACCATCAACAACAGAGGTTGCACCAGAACCGCAGTGTGCAACCACAGAAGTTAATCTTGATGACTCAAATGACCATCTTCCAAGAACAACACAGTGGACGAAAAGCCATCCTCCTAGTCTTATAATTGGCGACCCTTCTGAAAAGGTCAAGACAAGATCAGCCACTGCTAATTTTTGTTTCTTTACAAAATTTATCAGTGTGATCGAGCCAAAAAGAATCTTTGAATCCCTAGATGATCCAAACTGGGTAGATGCTATGCAAGAAGAGCTTCTACGGTTTGAGAGAAACAAGGTATGGACCCTAGTACCTCTGCCACGAGGGAAACAAGCAATAGGGACAAAATGGGTCTTTAGAAACAAAAAGGACGAGGATGGGGTGGTCATTAGAAACAAAGCAAGATTGGTGGCCAAGGGATATCGCCAAGAAGAAGGCATTGATTACGATGAAACTTTTGCCCCTGTCGCACGGCTCGAAGCAATAAGGATCTTCTTAGCCTTCGTTGCCCACAGAGGTTTCAAAGTCTTTCAGATGGATGTAAAATCTACCTTTCTGAATGGTGAAATCCAAGAAGAAGTATACGTCCAACAGCCACCAGGGTTTGAAAGCTCCAAGTACCCAAAATACGTGTATTACCTCAACAAAGCTCTGTATGGACTGAAACAGGCTCCAAGAGCATGGTACGAAAGACTTTCAACCTTTCTTCTCGATAACAATTATGAAAGAGGTACAACCGATACTACTTTGTTTTATAAAAGAAATGGTGAGGAGATTATGCTTGTACAGATCTATGTGGATGACATCATTTTTGGGTCTATAAATGCACAAAAATGCAAAGATTTTGAAAAACTCATGCAGAGTGAGTTTGAAATGAGTATGATGGAAGAATTAGCCTTCTTCCTCGGAGTCCAAGTAAAGCAATCATCAGAGGGAATTTTTATAAATCAAGCTAAATATGTCTCTGACATACTTTCAAAATACAGTCTCTCTGATGCCTCTGTAATGAAGACCCCAATGGCCACTGGAAATAAATTATTCTCAGATCCAAATGGCACATCTGTAGAGTGCAAACTCTACAGAGGTATGATTGGGTCCCTTTTATACTTAACCGCAAGTAGACTTGACATAATGTATGCCACATGCCTCTGTGCAAGATATCAAGCTAACCCAAAAGAATTCCACTATATTGCTGTAAAGAGGATCTTCAGATACCTCAAAGGGACCAAAAATCTTGGGCTCTGGTATCCGAAGAACTCTGGTTTTGGTCTTCAGGCATACACAGATTCAGATTATGGAGGATGCAAGCTTGATCGAAAAAGCACCTCTGGGAGTTGTCAATTTCTGGGTGGTAAACAAGTCAGCTGGACTTCGAAGAAGCAGAACTGTGTGTCTACATCTACAGCAGAAGTGGAATATGTTGCTGCTGCTAGCTGTTGCTCTCAAGTTCTGTGGGTGCAAACTCAGCTCAAGGACTATGGGTACAACATATACAAGATTCCCATCTTCTGTGATTCCAAAAGTGCCATAGCAATCTCTGCCAATCCAGTACAACACCAAAAAACAAAGCATATCAATATTCGTTATCACTTTCTGAAGCATCATGTTGAACATGGCATAATCGAAATGCACTTTGTGTCCACTGAATACCAGCTTGCAGACTTATTCACCAAGGCACTACATGAGAAAAGATTCATTTTCTTGGTGAGTAAGTTGGGAATGATAAACATGAGTTGAAACCTTTGTAAGTAAGATTTGATCTTCTGTAAATATGTATATATTTAAACTCTTCTGTATGTAAATTCTTAATCATCAAAAGTTCTGTAACCAACACAGCTTCTGTGGGATTGCTTAGAGTATGACAATCTCCACAGAACCTCTGATAACCTAGACCTATGTTCTGTGCACAACTTATCTCATTTGATCCAAGCATAGGTCAAGGGGGAGCAGAAGGAGACCTTGAACTGATCTACAGAGGTTGATCATTCAAGGGGGAGCCAAAAGAAGAGATATGATCAACCATATCTACAGAAGCCAGGTATTTTTACCGAACAAAGGAGAAACAAAGGTGAGTAACTCGTACAAATCCTTTTTGAAAACAATTTTCTAGGACACAAATGTCAAAATACGTCCTATAAACACTGTTTAAGACATTTCAAACAAGAAGTGATCAAAAAGATTTTCGAGCCTTCCGTTATGGGAAATTTAAGGTCATAGAGCTTCTGCTGAGCTCAACAGAGCCTCTGTAAGCCGGATCCTCTAGAACTGCAAATTTCATAAGGAAACTCTGTCGATCAACCTTAAATGTCTTCTTTAAGAATTTGTACGTACAAATGCACACACAAGGATACTGGAAGAAAGTCTTATGGGCAAAGAGCTCACTCCACCAAAGAGTCTCTGTCGCCCAAACTAGACAGTCTAAGAGTATGTCTCTAACAAAATCAATTTCCAAAACAGCTTTCCAGGACACAAATTTCCAAATATGTCCTAAAACAGTGTTTAACACAATGAAAACCTTAGATGATCAAAAAGTTCTATAAATTTTTAGTTATAAGAAATTTTCACTCTCAGAGCCTCTGCTAGCCTCGACAGAGCCTCAAAGCCTCTGTGAATGAAAATTTTGTACTAAAGATCTATCGATCCTCTCCAATGATCTTTCAAACGTTTTTGGAAAAGGTACAAGCATCAGAGGAGACAAAAAGACAAGTTTCAGATCACAGAGCTAACTCCACCACATAGCCTCTGTTGACTCTGACACTTGACCTTTTATGGAAATTCTATAACAGTATGGGTTATTTACTGCGAGTGACAGAACTCACAAAGAAGAAATGCCCACGCGCCAAGCATTAATGGGCCGCACACAACGTCTAATCGTGTTCTGACACTTCTGACGTGGCATTCTCCCATTAGACGTGTGTGGCACACGTTCTCCTGGAAAGTTGAACGAGTCGTGTGTACTCAATTACGGATCCCAAATTTTATTCACTTTCACATATTTACCCTTTCAGATTCTACCATTCTCTTCAGTATAAAACCCAACTTACCACAACCTCTAAACGTTTACGAACTTACTCTCTTTATCTTCTCCGGCGAACCTTGCAATAACCTGCAACTTCCTTTTTTCCACACTCTTTCTTCAAAGAAAATCACAATGGCTTCCACCTCCAACGCTCCAGTGAACTCTCCATCTCATTCTGAGAACTCCCAAAACCAAGAAATCGCCAGAAACATAGAACAAGACCACTTCGGCGATGAAGCAGATTTTGCTCCGACCACCCATCTTCTAAACTTCATTGCTCATGAACACTTTGAACGTGTTCTTCCTTTCAAACCAAACAACTACTACTTGGTTCCCTCAAAAACCGCTTTTGGGGAAGCTCATGCCATCCTTCTTCACATTTAAGAAAACCATTACCTCAACCCTCTATTAACCAAAACCGTCAGTAAAATCCCTGCCAGGTATCTCAACCAATTTTGGAAAAGCAGCAGATTTGACCCCGCAGATAGACAAATCAAGGGCTACATTTCGAAACCAGACAAATCCAAGCACCTTGAACTCAAGTTCAACAGAACCATGTTCTCACTTGAGTTCAGTCTACCTACCAGAGGTCTTCTTGGAATAAAGAAGTACGCAGAGGAACCCACAGACGAAGAGCTCTGCCGTTTTGTTGAAATGTTGGGGTACAACACAACCCTAAAGAAAAAGAAATGACTTCAGAAGAAATCGATTACCCCCTCTGTGGAATACTCTCTTCTCCATTCTTAACAGGTGCCTAACAGGGAAAGTGGGTAGTCCAGATCAGACCTCTCACCAAATTTTGGCTATCATGTATGAGGTATACTACGACCTACCTCTGGACTATTCCACCCTCATGATGCAGGAAATGGTTAACACCATTGATCGAAGAATATCCTCCCAGAAGGCCAAGGGACGATCGAAAGATGCTCTACCTCCTCTGCAATATCAACGTATTCTGGGTGTACTACTAGAGCCTCTGCTCCGTCTACAAAAATGGCCAATGGAGGGACAAACGGACAGAATGTATCCCCTGAACAAAAACACCCCAACAGAGCATGTAGAGGGATACCCATTCTGCAAACCTCTGCCAAAGAAACTTCTGGCTTATGCTACCGACGAAACCCTTACGTTAGACTACATACGCGATCATAGGACTCCAGAACCGAGTCCTATGACACCCCCACATCTAGGTGCCCCATTAGGAACTAGGGTTGTAGATAGGATGTTAGATGAGCATTGGGCTGCAGCTTTGGCCAAACATCAGCTTATACAGGCCAACTTTCAAGCTCAGAGGGAAGCGATTCTCTCCCCTGCAACAAAGAAAAAGTCCTTTGCCAAGAAGAAGAAGAAGAAAACCCACAAGAAAACATCAGAGGGCACCTCTACCTCTGCTGCTCAAATATCCCCTCCTTATGCAACAGAAGCAGGATCCTCTGCACCTCCCTCTCCTCCAAAAGACAAAAAGAAAAGAAAACATAAGTCTTATGAGGAGGGTGCCCTCAAACCAAAGAAAAGGAGGAGCAAGAAGAAGTCCAAGAAACCCCACACTCCTCTGCAATCCATCGCAGAGGAAGCAGATATGGTCGAAGAAATCCAAGACCAACCTCTGCAATCACCCTCACCCATCAATGATGCAGAAGATCAGGGTGATTTTTCTATCTTCCTCCAACAACCTGGGATCGCACACTCTTTAGACCCCCCTGGATGGACTGCAGAAGCTCTATCTCATCATTCAACAGAAGCTCCAAACTTCAGAATCTCTTCTGACTTGGATGATGATGACCAAACCCCACAGAATAATCAGTCTAAGACTCCGGAAGTTCTACAGAACCCCTTCACCCAACCTGGTTTTGATGTTCTACGAGCAAGTCCAGAGGATTTGGCTAAAACCACCACAAAAACACCACCAGTCATAGTCTCAGAGGTGGACTCTGATGAAGAAGATGATCAGGCAGAAAAAGGACCTCTGCATCCCCACGTACGACAATTAATTGGCTCACATCCGATGTACGACTCTTTACGAACTGGTGCAGAAGCCACTACAGAAGTTAGGGTAGAAGCACCGAGCCATAGCGTAGCTACAGAGGTTGAGAAGAAGTGGTTGGATGCTCCACAGAAGCAGAAGCAAGAAAAGATGCCTGGAATAGTAGAGGCACACAACCCCAACCAAATCCCAGTGCAACCCGTATTTCTATTACCGCTAATCTGCTGGCAGAAGGTAATATTAAACAAGAGCAGCACGGCTCGACCCCAACCCAAACCGACCGGGCAGAGGAAATTCCTTCCACCTTTGTGCCACTTATATCCGGGGAAACCATTCCAGGGGAGTCCTCTCAAAAGGACTTGCCCTTAGTAAGTGATCAATTTCCCCAGATCACAACAGAAATCCCAACAGAGGAATTTGTTTCCTCTGCCACGCACACTACTATAGGTCCAAACAGCTCTTCAGAGGAGCTTAGAGTGCACAAAGACGGAGAGACTCTAGACAAGTCTCCGAGTCAACAGAAAGATACTCTAGTACCCACCTCTGGAGTGGATCTGGACAATGTCTTTCTCAGAACTTTTGTAGAGTCTAAAGCACAAGATGCTTCTGCTCAAGGATCAGATGGAAATCCTTCCGCCCCCAACATAAAAACAAGGGTGAAAGAAGGTGTCCAAGGAACAAGGACTCACTCTGGGGAAGAATGTGTTCCCCAGAGGTTACACCAAGTTCACAAGTATCAAGGGATGAGTTCCAAACCCTTGTCACCTCTGTGGACAATATATTGAAGGAGTTGAAAAGCTCCTTTGATTCTTTTGCAGATAAAACATCAAGGGCGATCACAAATCTGAACACCAAAATGGACAACCTGTCCAAAGAGGTGCAAAACGCCTTAGCCCAGATGAAGTCAACTGCAACAGCCACTGCCACTTCTGTAGCTTCTGAATTCGGGAGAGCCGCAACCTCTGCCTTCAAAGAATCTGTCAAACATTTTCTTGAAAAGCTGAAAGACCAATCCTCCAAATCTAAGGGCCTTACACTTGAAGATCTAAATAAGGCCTTAGAGGAAGTTCAAGAGCAAACTATGCAACAAACTCTGGCGATCAAGCCTTCTGACTATATGACCAGAGATCAGCTGACAGAGCTTGGGCAAGGAATACTTGATCAAATGACAAAATTCATCCGAGCCTTCACTGCTGCCAACGCAAACTATGTCAAAGAATTCAAGACAAGTGTGGGCAAAATGCGCTTCAAGACAGAAGAAGAGGTCCAGACCCTTCTTGGCCTCTATGACGATCTATGCGCCAAGATGATAGCCGCAGGGGCAGTACCGCCTAAGAAACCCGAGGCTTCGTGCAGAGCAGAGGGTACTAAAGAAAAGGGCCAGGATGACTCTGATGATGACTTTGAAGATTCATCAGATCATCCTGAGGGGGAGAATCAAAGGGAAAAACTAAGGGAGAAAGCTGCAAGCAGAGGTCTACCAGAACCACCTGTATCCGCAGAACCCCTGAACCAAGTCCCCCCAACAACTCAAACCCAAGGAGGAAACCAGCAACAAACCATAGAGGCTACAACCACCTCTGTGGAAACCCCAATCCAATCCCAAGTACCTGAAACCAACCAAGATCAACAACAGAAGACCACATAGAAAACACCCACCTCTGTGGAAACAACCTCTGTATTCGGAGCAGATGTCCAAACCCGTGAAGAATTCCAAATTCTAACATCCTCCAAAGAAGATCAACCATCCCAATCACCAAAACCAAAATCACCAGAAGAACTCCCCTCTCCAACACCAAAAACACCAGAAGCTGCAATAACAAAACCCCCAATTCCCACACCCAAAACCAGAACCAAAGTCAATGCTCACAAAAGAAAACATCTGAGCAAAAACCACAGAAGCCTCACCAACAAAACCCACGTCACCAAAAAAGTCCTCAGAAACACAAGTGCCAAAACCTACAGAGGCACCCTCAGAAATACAAAAGACAAAACCCACAGAGGCAACCCCATCTCTACAAGAAGATCTTCAGCCGTAGGCAAAAGACAAAGGCAAAGAGATAATGACAGAGGAACCCAAAAAGAAGAAACATAAGCATCAACCAACAGAGAAACTCATGAAAAGCTCCTTCGATGCTTATGTTACACCAAACCCAGAAGAAGAAGACTGGGCTTTAGGTGCCACCCCTCTGTCAAACATACATGTTCTAGATCCAAAGAAAAAACTCACAGAGGATCGAGTGGCAGAAATTAAGAAGGAAATGGATGCTCTGCGCAGACCCATGCCTAGTTGGTGCACCTCCACCTCAAATGGAAGAAGTGGTGTACAGGTATCTCTACAACAGAACTGTCAGAGATCCAATGCCACCAATGGTCTAAGATCCCGAACTTCGTGCTGACCTCGAAAACATCTTCACAAGAACCACTCCCAAGCCAAAATACCAAGTCTTCTCAGAGTCCAAAATCGACAAAGTCATATACTGTATGTTCTCTGAAACCAGAACCACACCTAAGGTTTCCTATAACATCTATAAGGTCAAAAGGGAGGACAGAAGCGTTACCCAATTCTCAGATGCTGATCTGAGAAATCTAAGTCCCTACGACCTACCCGACCCTCTGCACTGGACCAAAGAAAACTACACAACAGATGCAAATCGAAGGGCATACAGGGTGCTAAGGAAAGCCATGAGAGAGAAACTTCTGCTATACAGCCTAGTCGACTTTCAATTTGGACGAGATCTCGGAGTGAGAAACTTGAATCTTCGACCACCAGAAGACGACTGCCCATCCTCTGTCATACCAAACTCGATTATTACATCTCCAAGAGTTGGGCTAGTTTATCAAGATCCTGTTGGGAAGTCAAGATTGTTCGTAGAAATGGACTGTTAGAAGTATGCAACAACTACTTTGACAGAGTTCAGAGCAAGCTTTGTGGAGCATAAAGGAACAGAGCTCATGAATCAATCTCTCGCAGATAGACTGATAGAGGTCATCGACCAAGTAATCAACTTCAGAAACCTCAGCATCAGTTTCTATAACGACATCAGAGAATTAGGATTCGACAACAGAAGTTTCAACGACTTCAAAGATGCCAATGTCTGATATCCTCAAACAACCTCTGCAAATATTTTCTTTCATAAATATAATCAAGTGTAAATGCCTCTGGCATATGTTATGTATGAAAGAAATGTAAAATCTTTTGAGGTACATTGTTTCACCTCTTGTTATGTACTTAGCCTAAAACTCTGCAGTTTTCAATTTTTTATTTTTCAATACTTAGGGGGATATTGTTAGCTCCAATCTTTCTGTTAATAGAAGTATTGAAAAATAGGCTAAGTATAGAAGTCTTCGACAGAAGCTCTCCCGAGTAGCCGAGTAACCAAGAAGACAGAAGTCTCTGACAGATGCTATGCCGGGTTAGCCAAGAAGACTGAAGTGAAGAAGCAACAGAAGACTCTTCTAAGCGGACAAGGCCACAGAGCTTCTGTCATACTTGACAGAGCCTCTGTGGTAAAAAGAAGATCTACGCAAAAGATCTAAACAAGGACAAACGTGCTTCTTACAATATCTGCCATTCGAAGGTTCTGAAGATCATTCTGACAAGGCGTGACCTGACAACTCCACGTGTCAAACTCTGATAGGTTTTAGCCTAAAGCAGAATACGGAGCATTTAATGAACGTTGTATCTGCAATAGTTCCAGAATAGTGTTTTGTACCTTCTAGCAACTGTTCCAAGCAGTGTCTTAGTACCTACCATCATTAGTATCTAGATCCTGTCCCCTTTAGAAGTAGTATAAATAGAAGGTTCGTGTGAGCTCTTCTAAAAATCTTTGCACAACACTCACACCTTTAGAGCAGTTTCTTGTCAAACCTTTCGGTGTTCTTGGTGTTCTTATTATATCAAATACAGTGAATCATTGAGCTATTTATCTGTGTTATTTACACTTCATATATTTGATATTATGTGTTATTCAACCTCATTATATTTGTTAGTTCGTTAAAACGCTTCCGCATTATATATTGTTTGAACTAACTAGATAGAATCATCATTGTTAAGCAAAACAGGAACCAAAAATTTTCACTAAGGAATCCTGCTTTGTCACTGATAAAAAGGAGAAGATAGCTCTCAGCGGATACCGTATGGAAAATGTTTACTTTATAAACATGGACTCTAAAACCATTGAGAACTCCTGTTTCTTCTCAAAAGCCTCATCTGATGTCAATTGGCTATGGCATAAGAGGATTTCTCATCTACACTTCAAGACACTGCATACTCTTTCTTCTCAAGAGTTGGTTACTGGTCTACCTCAATACTCATACGCTAAGGAGTCTCTATGTTCAGCGTGTGAGAAAGGGAAACAAACCAAGGCAAGCTTCAAATCTAAGCAAGTTTCCTTAGTGTCATCTCCTCTACAACTTCTCCATATGGATTTGTTTGGCCCTGTTAACAAACAATCCATCGCTGGAAAGAAATATACATTGGTCATAGTTGATGAATTTTCTCGCTATACCTGGGTAATGATTCTCCGTTCTAAGAGTAACACCCCTAAAGAACACATCACTTTTGTCAGGAAAATGGAAGTCCTGAACAATATGACCGTTCACTCAATAAGGAGTGATCATGGGATTGAATTCAAAAACAGTTCCCTTGATTCCTTCTTCGAAAGAAAGGATATTTCTCACAACTTTTCCTCAGGGAGAACACCACAACAAAATGGTGTCGCTGAAAGAATAAATCGAACTCTCATCGAAGTTTCACGTTCAATGCTCAACGATTCTCATCTACCTACTCAGTTTTGGGCAGAAGCTGTCAATACTGCTTGTTTTACTCAAAACATGTCGCTGATTGTCAAAAGATTCAAGAAAATAGCCTATGAATTTTTCCATGGGAGAAAGCCTTCAATTAGCTTTGTTGATCCAAACCCTTAGTGATTTGATAATGACCCTCTCTTATATACTTAGTGAAAATTGTAAGTAAACAATATGTATCAGAGTTTCACTATCGCTGATAAGTACTAAGATCTTACAGTACCGCTGATAGGAACTCTCGCTCTTTAAATTAAACATTCAACGAAACTGTTCGTCATAAATGCTCTGAGTCTGTTCAGTCATTATGATGATCGCTGATAAGTTAGTTGTATACTTATGATCCATGAAGACAAGTTTCACGTCAACAAAGGTTCTACACTGAAGTCGAAGATCAAGCTCAAGAACCAGCGACAAGTCTCCTAATGAACTGATGCGGATCAGCGAAGACTCAGATTTGGCCACTCAACGTGAAGTATCAAGTACAAGACTTCAGCTATCGCTGAACTCTATCATTCGCTGATATGAAATGATAGATCGCTGAATCAACGAAAGCTGATCATGAAATCCTCCGTACAAAGTACTTTTGTCTTAACCACCCTTGCACGACTCCGTACGAAATGTCAGAAAAGAACCTCCGACTATCTGAAATCGTACAACCACTCTGATACTACACTGTTCATCCATGCGGCTACTAAGGTTGTCAACCAAGGTCAATGAAATGCAACCAACCAGCTGATGACACGTGTAAAGTGTATACTGACTTGCATTAAATGTATGCAGTATATAAAGAGATGAACCCACTTCATTTGAAGTAACTTGCTAACTCTGGACAAGTTCAATCTCTTATCTCAAGATAGGTTATTATTAGTAATTTCCTTATCTCTCTTAGTGCAAGAAACCTTAGTGTTCCAACTTGTTTAGATTTAGGTTTATCCTTAATCTTGTTTCCGCAACAAGCTGTAAATTGTTAATGATTTATCAATAAACAATTTAGAAAAGTAAAATCTGGGTGTTTGTATTCAACCCCCCCCCCCCCCTTCTACAAACTTGTATAGGCCTTCGGGACCAACAAGTGGTATCAGAGCGGATTTGTTTAATATCATAAACAAGATCTAATCTAAGATATTTCTCTTCCTTGCTATTATCTGAAAATGGCCACCAACACAAACACAAATTATATAGACAATGGTTCTCTTGCTAAACCTCCCAGATTTTCCAAAGATAACTTCAACTTATGGAAAAATAGGATGACACTCTTCTTAGAAGGTGTAGACCCTACTATGCCTTACTATCTCGAGAATGGTCCATTCACCCCTGTAAGAATTGATGCTGCAGTTCCAGGAGCTGAGAATAGACCTGCTATTCCAGAAAGGCTGGTACCTAAGGAAATCCTTCAATGGACTGACGAAGATAAGAAGAAAGTGGCTATAGATACAAAATCCAGATCCATACTATCCATGGCTCTTCCTGACGAAGTCCACCATTCCGTCATGAATCTGAAAACATCAAAAGCCATGTGGGACACAATATGTGTTCAGTATGAAGGAACGTCTGAAGTCCAGGACTCAAGAAAGATCAACCTGGTAAGACAATACGAAAGGTTCATTTCTGGTAAGAATGAAACTCTCTCTGAAGTTCACCAACGTTTTAATTGTTTAATTATAGATCTGAAAACTGTTGGTAAGGAATATTCTAACTTTGAAGTGCTGACAAAGTTTCTAGAATGTTTACCTGAAAGCCGGGACAATTATTCTATGTGTTTCAAGCTGTCAAAGGATCTAAAATCAATGACCCTTGCTACCTTATATGGCACGTTGCTGAATCATGAGAAATCAAGCCATCTTAAGAAGAATCTTGTAAAAGATTCCAAAAGCACCCATGTTGCTTTAATCTCAGAGGAACTCTCTACTCAGCGACCCTCGGTCACTATCACTGAGTTAGAGAGTAACTCTGAAAGGTTATCAGATTCTGATTATTCAGATAATGATGAATCTTTGGCTCTCCTAACTAAGAAGTTCAGGAGATTTGCCAAAAAGAAAATGTTTAAAAAGAACAAACCTCTTTCCATAACTGACAATCCTAGATCATCAGCTTTTGTTGATAAGGCTACTGCTACTTGTTTTAACTGCGAAAAGACAGGACATTTCGCTAACGAGTGCAGATCTAAGAAAGTTTCTTGACCCTCAGCTTTTACAAAGAAATCCTTTGTTCCAAGGAATAAAGATGACAAATATTCAAAGCTGAAAGAAAAATATGCAAAGCTGAAAAGCTTTAAGAAGAATAAAGGCCTGATGGCTGACTATGATTGGGCTGCTTCTGATGAAGAAGCATCATCATCTGACTCTGAAGATGATGAAGCAAATCTATGTCTTATGGCCAAGATTGAAGATGAGGAAGAAAGTTCAGACATTCCCTCCACTTCAACATCTGCTATTCAGGTATCACCTTCTTTCTTTACCAATATTGCAAATATTGATGAAGCTGATAGTCTCCGTAAGATCGATCTCTTGACTAGAAGTTTATACGAAGCCATGAACGGCAAAACTGTGGTTGAAAACCAAAATCTTGATCTCGCTGAAAAGCTTAAAAACTGCCACCTTCAAATAGAAAAGCTTTCTAAAATTGAAGAAGATTTTAAAGATCAAGTATATTTAAATCAGCTAGTCAAAATCGAACGAGCAGAAGCTATCGTTGCATTAAAGGCTGAAAAAGCTACTGTTGAAGGATGGTGTAATTCTTCAACAAATATCACTGAGATAATAAAGTCTCAGATTCCCCTGAGTGATAAACGTGGTTTGGGTTACAAATATGAAACTCCAAAAACAACCACTGAGCGTTCAATGCTTAAATTTGGAACGTTCGTATCCTCAGTCGATGATACTTCATCTTCTCAGTGCTCCTCGTCCGTTACACCAATCCCTGAGGAAACTCCTACCTCCTCAAAAGGCAAGGAGAAATTTGTTTATTCAAAACCTACCTCTGTCTTTAAAGACAAAGGTAAAGGAATTGTTATTTACCAGAATCCTCAGAAGGGTACCTTAGTACCAAAACTGAATGCTTCTAAAGCTTCAGTGGCTCATCCCTCTGGATCAAGGAAGAAGATATCTGGATTTATTCAGCGATCTACTCCTAGACTCAGATTGGATGTCCTTGGTAAGAAATCTGAAGAACTGAATGTTCGTCCCATTTCTAAAGCCAATAGTTTACTTGGTGCTGGCACTTCTAATTTGAAATTAAAAGCTCAGCATTCAAATGGTCCTAGAACTACTTTTAGTTATAGGAAATGTTATCACTGTGGACTTACCGATCATATTGCTAGTAAGTGCCCCACAGCCACCAAAGCTGAAAAAATAGCTAAGGTGAAGATTGCCCCCAAGGCAAAGAAGACCAACCCTGGTGCAAATCAGGTCAAGGTGAATTCTACCACTGAGGTTAAGAAATTAACCAAAGTGAAGAAAGACAAAGCTGAATCTTCAAATGCTGCGAAGACTGCTGAACCTTCCATTCCAACTACTTCTACTGACAAACGTGTATACATGGTTAAGTGGGTACCCAAGAAAAACTAATCTTCCTTTGTATTGCAGGTTAAGAAGGGTATCTGGTATCTTGATAGCGGATGCTCTAGACACATGACTGGAAAGAAAAGCCTGCTCGCTGAATACAAAGAAGAGAAGGGTCCCTCTGTGACTTTCGGTGGAAATGGAAAAGGACATAACCGAGGGTATGGTGTACTTTCAAATGGTACAACCTCCTTCAGAAGAGTCGCATATGTTGAAGGGCTGAAGCATAATCTTCTAAGCATCAGTCAGCTTTGCGACATGGATAACAAAGTAATCTTTACTAAGGAATCCTGCTTTGTCTCTGACAAAAAGGAGAAGATAGCTCTCAGCGGTTATCGTTTGGAAAATGTTTATGTAATAAACATGGACTCAACAACCACTGAGAACTCCTGTTTCTTCTCAAAGGCCTCATCTGATGTCAACTGGCTATGGCATAAGAGGCTATCTCATCTAAATTTCAAGACACTGAACACTCTTTCTTCAAAAGAGTTAGTCACTGGTCTACCTCAACATTCATACGCCAAAGAGTCGTTATGTTCAGCGTGTGAAAAAGGGAAGTAGACCAAAGCAAGCTTTAAATCAAAGCAAGTTTCTTCAGTGTCATCTCCTCAGCAACTACTCCATATGGATTTGTTTGGCCCTGTTAACAAACAATCCATCGCTGGAAAGAAATATACGCTGGTCATAGTTGATGAATTCTCTCGCTTCACTTTGGTAATGTTTCTCCGTTCTAAGAGTGACACCCCTGAAGAACTCATAAATTTTGTTCGGAAGATGGAAACCCTGAACAATCTGACCGTTCGCTCAATAAGGAGTGATCATGGGACTGAATTCAAAAACAGTTCTCTTGATTCCTTCCTTGAGAGTAAGGGTATTTCTCACAACTTTTCTTCAGTGAGAACACCGCAACAAAATGGAGTCGCTGAAATAAGAAATAGAACAATTATTGAAGTTGCACGTTCAATGCTCAGCGATTCTCACCTGCCTACTCAGTTTTGGGCAGAAGCTGTCAACACTGCTTGTTTTACGCAAAACAGGTCGCTGATAGTTAAAAGATTCAAAAAGACAGCCTATGAACTCTTTCATGGGAGAAAGCCTTCAATCAGCTTTCTTCACATCTTTGGATGTCACTTGGAAAGTTTGATCCTAAGGCTGATGATGGAATCTTTCTTGGATACTCCTCAGTTTCCAAAGCCTTCAGAGTCTTCATTCGTAGAAGACAAACTATTGAAGAAACTATTCACGTCACGTTTGACGAATCCCGTTCAGCGAACTCTAGACCGTCCGCTGATACTGAAGAACTGAATCAATGGATGTTTTCTCATCTTGGTGATTCAGAAGATATTCCCACTAATGCTCATCCAGTAGAAGATGATAGTCCTATCATTGCAAATATGCAGAACAGTGAAGCTGAAACTTCTTGGGTCTCAGCTGTTCCTATAAACACTATACCTAACGCTGAACCAAATGTCTCAGACATTCCATCTACTTCTCAGCAATAAGTGAATATAATGACAACTGCATCCATTCCTCTCTTGGCTGATACTCCTGACGTCGCTGAAGCTTCATCTTCAGCTCCTCAAGTTCAAGTTGAGTCAGTGTCTCACGCTCCGGCTCAGCGATGGACTATAAATCATCCAATTGATCAAATTCTTGGTGATCCAAACGCTGGGATTCAGACTCGACGAAGTGCAGGTAATATTTGTTTATTTGTAAATTTTATTTCACTAACTGAACCAAAGAAAGTAGATGATGCCCTCAAAGATCCAAACTGGGTCAGCGCCATGCAAGAAGAGCTGACTGAATTCGAAAGAAACAAAGTTTGGAAACTTGTTCGGAGACCAACTGATAAAACAGTAATAGGCACTAAATGGGTCTATCGAAATAAGTTGGACGAACATGGTACTGTAACCCGCAACAAAGCTCGACTTGTTGCTCAGGGATACAGACAAGAGGAAGGTATCGATTATGACGAAACATTTGCTCCTGTAGCAAGACTTGAATCTATTCGTCTATTCTTAGCATATGTTGTACACAAAAACTTCAAAGTACATCAGATGGATGTTAAGTCAGCGTTTCTGAATGGAAAGCTGAATGAAGAAGTGTATGTGGAACAACCTCCAGGATTCTCAGATTCTAAGCGTCCAGGTTATGTTTATAAACTGGATAAGGCACTTTATGGCTTGAAATCATTTTCTTTCGTGGTTTTATGAACACAACCATTTCATGGTTGTTCTTCAAGTTTAAATGCAAAATCTTAAACTTGTTCTTCATTCGTTTCCAAAATCTATTTCTTCATAGAAAACTGGAAAACAAGAAAATGGGTTTTACATTTCGTTTCAAAATCAAGAAAAACCCTAATCTTCATTAAGACTTTTTGTCTGAATGAAATGGATAAAATTCGAAACATCTTATTGGAAATTCTTTCCACATTAAGATTATTCTTATTTGTTAACATCTTTGGTTGAACTGTTAATACAGAGAAATGGCCTCGTCTGACATTCCTGCTACCGCGGAGAACATCTCCGCTGACTCTGAGGAAGTGGAAATCCTCAAGGCACCACAAGTCAAGTTCAAACTTGATCAACTAGACTGGACTAAGATAAACAACCTTTCTGCGCTTCTCGAGTTTCCTCCTCGAAAGCAAGTCACACATCTGACTGATGCTGTGAATTTCCTGAAGAATTGCTGCATTTCAACAGCCCTGGCCATTTCACCCCCTGCAAGTCAGCTGCTACTATCTCAGTTCTGGTACTCTGCCAGACACTCTCAGCTACCATCCGCCAAAGATCCCTGCAAAATAGTTGATTGTATCCTCTGCAATACTAAATATGGCACGATAAAGATCACACCCGCCATCATTCGTAAAGCTCTGAACTTTCCCATCGCTACAAAGGAAAAACCTTTTGTTCCTTTCCCTGACCATAAGCAGATCGCATTGAGCTCGGGAAGATCAATCCTGCTATTTCTGGCCTTGAAGACAGATTAGCAAAGATTGAAGTTTGTGTAGGTCTCTCTGGCCAAGAAGACAGAGAACCTACCAACGCTGCTGAATCAATCCATTCCTCCCCCAGTCATCATGAAAAAGAGGGGGAGAAGAGCGCTGAAGATCTCGCCAAGAGCGCTGACCTTTCCCATGATGAATCTATCAGGGGAGAGAAGACGAATGCTGAAGAAACCACCGCTGGACCTCAGGGAGATGAAAACCCTGAGGAAACCGAGAAGCTCGCCTCTGTATCTGAGGGGGAGCAACTCGAAGAAGAAGTTGAGAAAACTGAATCTGAAGCAGAAGATGATGAAGCCGTCGACATCCCTGATGATGAACCATCTTCTTCTCCAAAGAATGATGATGATGATGACGAAGATGACGATGACTTCTTTATCGTCAAACCTGCTCAAAAGATCAAAGCTCTCAAGAGAATCTCGATAAATGAACCTTCAGGGGAGCGGACAAAGACAAAGCCCTCAGCCTCTGGAGCTGAGAAAGGCAAAGGCAAAAGCGTCGCTGAAGATGACAACCTGATGATCTTGCTTGAAAAGCCGGTTTGTCAGGTACACTAATCATCTCTCACTCCATCCCTCCTCTATCATACACTATCAATTCCTTTACCCAAGCCTATACACTTGAACCAATTCTCTCTATCTGATTCTACCCAAGTTCTTACTTGTAAGATCGCTGTGTTTCAGCTAGTCCTCTCCCCTGTTTGAGGATATCGCTGAAGGCTCCACAACTGCGACTTCTATAATACCAGTTGCTGCTGAAGAAATAATCCCAGTCTTAGATTTAATCTCTGAGACTGATGAACCGGAAGAACAGCTACTCTCGCACAGAGGCAGACCTTCCTTGTCTCCTCAAAAGCTAAGTGAAGAGGATCAGAAAAGAAGAGAGGAGATAATAAAGCGCTTCGAGGATCAGCGAATCATTCTGAGGCGTGATCAACTTCCTTCAGTTCCTCCAAAGTTCAGAATTTCCAAAGTTGAATACCAGGAACACCTCAGAGCTGAACGCCTACTCGCTGAAAGAAAGGAAGCTGAAGAAAAAGACAGAGAATACGCCATCAAACTTACTCAACGATCAATAAAAGATCCCAAGCTGAAAAGAGTTCCCATTGATGTTCAACGTCAGCTATGGGATGATGCTCAAAAGATCATTAAAGAAAAGACTAAGGTCTCTGATACGACTTTGGAATGGGCTAAACAAATGCTGACCTATCGATCTAGACCATCCAAAATCGTCAAGGCAAACATCAGAGGAAGACTGTACGCTGAAGTTCCTGTTGTTGAAGTGGACGTCTACAGAGATGACAAAACCCAGCAAACTTTCTATGCTACTACCTTAGAAAAGTTTGGTCTCTCTGAATGGTTAGAAAAAAAATTAGCAATTCAGGGATCGCGCTCAAAGTCAAAAGCCATGTCGAGAAGATCTTAAACAAACAGATCGACCTGCTTTCATCTGCTGTGGATATTCCTCCTACTCTTCCTCAACCAAGAAAAGTCCCTGATAAGAAAAAGAAAGCCTCTGATTCAGGACCTCATATTCGGAATGAAACGGGCATTGGTTTCTCTCGTGCTGAAATTGTTGGCCCTGATGCCGATCTCTCAATGCTTGACACCTCTCTACCTCTTGGAGAAACATTCATTCCTGGCACAGTTGTAAGTGATCCCTATGGTATATTCTTTTTAGACTACTATGGAAATCATCAATTTCAATGTATCTCTGAGCTAGACATCGCTCCCATCGAACAACTCAGAGATCTCGTATACTGGTGTGAAGTCAGACGCAACATCAAAGCTAGACACCTGAAGCCCTTGATTTTTGAAGCAGCTCTGAAGAAAAAGAATCAAGGAGAAGATGTCCCTGACTGGATGATCCCCACATCAAAGACCCTTGATGAACTTCTCATTAAGGAAGAACCTTTATAAGCTGATATGATCGCCTTTTCTCTATTGTATCAGTTATTCTTTTGTACTTGTAATTTATTTCGCTTGGACTTGTAATCTTTTCATTTCTCTTTGTATCCTGATTCAAAGTTTTAAAGAAAGTTTTCAGCGAATGTACTTTACTCCATTAGTACTGAAAAGATCCCAGAAAACAGTAAAAGGGACAAATATTTTATGAGTTCTTTTTATCCTTATGTTTTCATTTAATAGCAATTTTCTTTGTTGCTATGTCATAATCAAATAGGGGGAGATTGTTGATCCAAACCCTCAGTGATTTGATAATGACCCTCTCTTATATACTTAGTGAAAATTGTAAGTAAACAATATGTATCAGAGTTTCACTATCGCTGATAAGTACTAAGATCTTACAGTACCGCTGATAGGAACTCTCGCTCTTTAAATTAAACATTCAGCGAAACTGTTCATCATAAATGCTATGAGTCTGTTCAGTCATTATGATGATCGCTGATAAGTTAGTTGTATACTTATGATCCCTGAAGACAAGTTTCACGTCAACAAAGGTTCTACGATGAAGTCGAAGATCAAGCTCAAGAACCAGCGACAAGTCTCCTAATGAACTGATGCGGATCAGCGAAGACTCAGATTTGTCCACTCAACGTGAAGTATCAAGTACAAGACTTCAGCTATCGCTGAACTCTATCATTCGCTGATATGAAATGATAGATCGCTGAATCAACGAAAGCTGATCATGAAGTCCTCCGTACAAAGTACTTTTGTCTTAACCACCCTTGCACGACTCCGTACGAAATGTCAGAAAAGAACCTCCGACTGTCTGAAATCGTACAACCACTCTGATACTACACTGTTCATCCATGCGGCTACTAAGGTTGTCAACCAAGGTCAATGACATGCAACCAACCAGCTGATGACACGTGTAAAGTGTATACTGACTTGCATTAAATGCATTCAGTATATAAAGAGATGAACCCACTTCATTTGAAGTAACTTGCTAACTCTGGACAAGTTCAATCTCTTATCTCAAGATAGGTTATTATTAGTAATTTCCTTATCTCTCTTAGTGCAAGAAACCTTAGTGTTCCAACTTGTTTAGATTTAGGTTTATCCTTAATCTTGTTTCCGCAACAAGCTGTAAATTGTTAATGATTTATCAATAAACAATTTAGAAAAGTAAAATCTGTGTGTTTGTATTCAACCCCCCCCCCCCCCCTTCTACAAACTTGTATAGGCCTTCGGGACCAACAAGCTTTCTTCACATCTTTGGATGTCAGTGTTTCATACTAAACAACAGAGATGTGCTTGAAAAGTTTGATCCTAAGGCTGATGATAGAATCTTTCTTGAATATTCTTCAATCTCTAAAGCCTTCAGAGTCTTCAGTCGAAGAAAAAAACTGTAGAAGAAACAATCCACGTTACTTTTGACGAATCCCATTCAGCGATACTGAAGAACTGAATCAATGGATGTTCTCTCATCTTGGTGATTCAGAAGAATCCCATTCTACTTTTGACGAATCCCATTCTACTTTTGACGAATCCCATTCAGAGGTTGCGGCTCTCCAGACCTTCTGCTGATACTGAAGAACTGAATAAATGGATGTTCTCTCATCTTGGTGATTCAGAAGATCTTCCCACTCCTCCATTTCATACTCATAACGCTGAAGATGATGATCCTATTATCATCCCAAGCATGCAGACAAGTGAAGCTGAAACATCATGGGTCTCAGTTGTTCCTCTAAACACTATGCCTGCTTCTGAACCTTCTATCTCAAACATACCATCTACTTCTCAGCAATCAGTGAATGAAATGACATGTGAACCTCTTCCTCTCTTGGCTGATATACCAAAAGTTGTTGAAGCCTCATCTTCAGCTCCTCCAGAAGTTCAAATTGAGTCAGCGACTTATGCTCCGGCTCAGCAATGGACTATTAATCACCCTATTTTTCAAATTCTTGGTGATCCAAATGCTGGTGTTCAGACTCGACGAAGTGCAGGTAATATTTGTTTATTTGTTAACTTTATTTCTCTGATTGAACCAAAGAAAACAGATGATGCCCTTAGAGATCCAAACTGGGTCAACGCTATGCAAGAAGATCTGACAGAATTCGAAAGAAACAAAGTTTGGAAGCTCGTTCCCAGACCATCTGACAAGTCAGTGATAGGCACTAAATGGGTGTATCGAAACAAGTTGGATGAACATGGAACTGTAACCCGCAACAAGGCTCGTCTTGTTGCTCAGGGATACACACAAGAGGAAGGTATAGATTACGATGAAACATTCGCCCCAGTGGTAAGACTCGAAGCCATTCGTCTTTTCTTAGCTTACGCAGTACACAGAGACATCAAATTTTATCAGATGGATGTTAAATCAGCGTTACTAAATGGAAAGCTGAATGAAGAAGTCTACGTGGAACAACCTCCAAGATTCTCAGATCCTAAGCATCCAGGTTATGTTTATAAACTAGATAAGGCACTTTATGGCTTAAAGCATGCTCCTCGTGCATGGTATGACACTCTCTCTACTTATCTCCATATTGAAAATTTTGAGCGAGGTAAAATCGATAAAACTCTATTTTTCAGAAAAGTAAGAGGTCATATTATTCTTGTTCAAATATATGTAGATGATATTATATTTGTTTCCACTAACCCTGACATATGTACTCGTTTCGCTGAAAGAATGAAAGCTAAGTATAAAATGAGTATGATGGGTGAGCTAACCTATTTCCTTGGTCTCCAAATCAAGCAGAGTGAAAAAGGAACTTTCATTCACCAAGGAAAATATGTTAAATATATGCTGAAAAAGTTTGATTTAACTCAGAGCTCAGCTATGAAAACCCCTATGGCACCGCCGCTGACACTAAACAAGGATCCTTCTGGAAAACCTGTTAATGTCACAGTGTACCGTGGGATTATCGGCTCTCTTTTGTATCATACAGCTAGCCGACTTGATATTATGTATGCAACTTGCTTATGTGCACGATATCAAGCTGAACCTAAGGAATCTCATTTGATCGCTGTAAAGTGAATCTTTCGTTACCTTAAGGGTACTCCTAACCTAGGTCTTTGGTATACCAAAGACTCAGGGTTTGATCTAATCGCCTATTCAGATAGTGATTTTGCAGGATGCAAATTGGATAAGAAAAGCACCAAAGGAGGCTGTCAGCTCCTGGGTGGAAAGCTGGTGAGTTGGACAAGTAAGAAGCAAAACTCAGTGTCCACCTCAACCGCTGAATCTGAATACGTAGCTGCTGGAAGTTGTTGTTCTCAGGTCTTGGGGATGAGAAATCAACTACTGGACTATGACCTTCAGCTCTCAAAAATTCCAATCTATTGTGACAGCACTAGTGCCATCGCTATAGCTAAAAATCTAGTGCTACATTCAAAGACCAAACACATCGAGATCAGGTATCATTTTATCAGAGATCATGTGATGAATGGAGATATAGAACTACATTTTATTCCAAGTGATTTTCAGTTAGCTGATCTTTTCACCAAACCTCTTGATGAGACAAGACTCAACTTTCTCATCAGCGAGCTTGGAATGCTGAACCTAGAAGAGTAAAATTTTCAGCGGTTCACATTTGATCAGGGATAAAATAAATTTATATAACACTATTTGTCATCTACTCTCTGAACCAAATTGATTCGCTGATATCAAGGTATGTTCTCTCTTACTCGCTGACGTTCGCATATGAATGCATGATTTAAAAACAAATTGCATCGCTGAATATCTCTTCCTTTCAATGATCCTTTTGAAATTTTTAAATCACACTGATATTTCTAGTCAGTGCTTCATGTTTTAAAAATGTCCCTGAGTTTACAAAATCCTCAGAGACACCCTAAAATATGAAAGGACGTTTATGACGTCATCACAACGGATAGACCATGGCACATTTTTCTCTGACACGTTCTCCCGTTTCGTATACCTTGTCCAATCAAATTCAAGGGACGTGTCCGTGTCATCATGAAAAACATTCCCGCTCATAGTTTTTCTCTCTCTACTATCACTATATAAACCTATTGCGTTTATATTTTTACCTTTTACGCGAACATCATCTCCTTCGAGCAAGAACAACCGTTGCATTTCAACTCATTTCTCCAGAAACTGTTCATCTTCATCTTCTTCAACAATCAAAGGTTAATATTTTGATTATTTTTCTTTAACTAAACTTGTTTTGGATCCTATTCTTGGTTTCAAAAGATCAAACAAAATAACTTTTTCAAAATGAAATCATTTCTCTTCATGATTTTATGAATGCAATATGTTTCTCATATTGTTCTTCAAGTTTAAACTAAAAATCTTAAACATGACCATTTCATATGTTTTTCCATAATCTCTTCTTTAAAAGGAAACTGGAAAACAAGAACATTCACTAGATTTTGTATTTCTTTTCAAAACATGAAAAACCCTAATTTCCATTTCTTTCTCTAAAATGGAAATCGAAAAACCCTTATTTTGGAATTTTATCCATCTTAAGAACCTCTTTTCATAATCTTCATGTTTGTAATTATAAACAGAAATGGCATCTACTGAAGCTCCCTCAACTCAGTCTCCTACTACTCCTAAAAGAACTAAACTCATCCCAGCTCCTCAAGTTGACTTTAAAGTTGAGCAAGTCAACTTTCAAGGAAACAACCCTTATGCCCTCTTCAACTGCCCTCAAAGGAAGCAAATCACACACCTAGACGACACTGTAAATTTTCTTAAGACATGTCCTCTGTCGACAACTCTAACCGTCACACCTCCCGCTCACAGGAACTTACTCACTCAGTTCTGGTATATTGCTAGAAGAGCTAAGATCACCTCCACCAAAGACCCCAAAAAGGAAATCGATGTCATCCTCTTTGACACCGAACATGGTACCTCCAAGATCACACCTGGTACTATCAGGTGTGCCCTAAACCTTCCTGGTAGTTCCAAAGAAAAACGTTTTGTTCCTCTACCTGACCCCAAGAACCCTGCTGACAGAGAAACCCTCATTGCCTTCTTCGATGCAATGCAGTACAGATGGGAAACAGGGAGAGACAAACTCCCTAAGAAGAAGCTGACCGCCATCAAGAAATCCAAAACGCCCAGTGAGATGAACTTCATCTTCGCTCATTTACTCAGCTGCATGACAGCTAAGGTTGGGTCAACTGACCAAGCATCCAAACCCCAACAGGCTATGGGGTGCGCACTGCTGAAAGGCCTTCACATTGATTGGGCAAAGATCATATTTGACGATATGATGCTCAGGGTGGATGCAACAGAGAGGCCAACAACTGTTTCATATCCCCGGTTTGTCAGTGCTCTCTTCGCACAAGGGCTGAAAAACAAATACCCGAAGGTGGGCGACCTGAAGCTCTCACACGTTGGCCCTAAAGTTCTCGACTTCAAGCCCCTGCCAAACGAGGTACGTCTTACTACTCTCTTATCTATTATCAAACTCCCCCACTTCTTCTACTTCTGCAGCTACATCCACGGTAATCCCAACCGCTGGTACCCAGGCTGCAACCTCCACTCCTCGAAAGAAAAAACAATCCTCAACCACCCTTGGTGCTCCTAAGGCCAAGAAAACCAATGAGCAATACCCTAAGTCTACTCAGGCCGAAGACTCCACGAGTCTTTCTGCACAAGAGCCGTTGGAAAGTTCAGTGGTGCGCTCTGCCACGGTCGCTAAATCTATCCCTTCTATACCCGCTTCAGCATCTCTAAACGCTGAGGTTGCTTTGGAACAAAGCCTACCTCCCTCAGTACCTCCAAGTACTGCGGAAGACTTAATTAGCAATTCCAACGCTGAACCTGCTTCTCAACCTTCATTCCTCCCACTATCTCTTTGGTCACTCCACCTATATTCCCCCCACCCTCTGCAATAAACATCATCCTCACCGATACATCTGCTGAAACTCTACAGAGGATGATGGATCAAAACACAGGACCTGCGGGCACTTCTATGCGTCAAGGCTCTCTGGAAGACGACATGGAAAAAATTTCAGGTTATCGAAACTTCGATGAATTCGTCAACCACCCCGCATGTATATAC
This sequence comes from Saussurea involucrata, assembly GCA_033807775.1. Taxonomy (NCBI): domain Eukaryota; kingdom Viridiplantae; phylum Streptophyta; class Magnoliopsida; order Asterales; family Asteraceae; genus Saussurea; species Saussurea involucrata. The sequence goes on along the minus strand of CM066319.1, from coordinate 67,050,758 downwards.
AAAAACATACACACTCCTCTCTCAAAATCCCCAACTTCTGAGCTTTCATTTGCTCATAAGTTTTTAACTGTTGCAGGTCCTAATTTGGGAGATATCGACAACTCTCTCAAGGATCTGACTACAAAGGTGGAATCTCTCACCACCACTCTCTCTGCAAACTCTTCAATGGTTACAAACGCTGGAGAGGCTCTCAAGACACTAACGGATGAGGTGAAAGGCAAAGCCTCCAGTGCTGATCTGGAAAAGGTGGATGGATATCTATCCAATGTTGCTCAGGCTCTCGCTGACAACTCCACCTCCATCAACACCCTGAACACTACCAACAACACCCTCTCCACCAACTTCACCACCCTGTCCAACGAAGTCACATCGTTGAAGACAGTGGGAGGAAATCTTCAAGGAGAGGTAACTACCTTAAAATCAGAGATGAGCACTGCGACGAATCTACTGCAGCAAATTCTCGACCTCCTGAATGCTACGACTTGTACTCCCTCACACTTCCCTTAGGCTGATCGAGAGGATCTTCAAAAGATCAGTCCTACTATTTCTGGCCTAGAAGACAGAATAGCAAGGATTGAAACTTGTGTTGGAGTCACTAGCCTAGAAGACAGTGATCCAAAGCATGCCGATGCTACTGCTGCTACTACTGTTGTACCCTCCCCCATCCATCATATGGAAGAGGGGGAGAAGAATCAAGAATATCTTCCCCATAATGTTGAGGGGGAGACAACTGCTGATAAACCTCAGGGAGTTGAAAACCCTGAGGGAACCGAGAAACCTCCCTCTGAATTTGAGGGGGAGCAACTCAAAGAGGATGCTAATGTTGAAATTTTAGAACCCTCTGTTGATGACGAGGAAGAAGCTGAAGAAGAAGAAGATGAAGAAGACCTCGATCTTGAGGACGACGAACCATCAACATCACCTGATAATGATGATGATGATGACGATGATGATGACTGTGATTTCTTCTTCCAGCCTAGACGTGCCCCTACTTAAAAAGGGGTTATGATAAAAGAATCATCAGGGGAGGGGACAACGAAAAAACCTGCAGCGACTGAAGCTGATAAAGGCAAGAAAAAAGGTGTTTCATCTGAAGACAACTTGGCTATTCTCTTCAGCAAGCCAGTTTGTCAGGTAACATACACTCTCTTCCCTTACACTGAAAAAGAGAGTAGCAATGATTCAAAGTCTTGAGGATCATCGCTTAATCCCACAACAGCTCCAAATCCTATCAAAGCAAGAAATCATGGAATCCCTCAGAGCTGAAAAACTCTTCGCTGAAAGAAAGAAGGCCGAAGAAAAAGACAAAGAATATGCCTTAGAACTTGCTCAGCGAACAGTTGAATATCCTCAACTGAAGAAGTTTCCTGTTGCAATCCAAAAGAAACTTTTGAAGGACGCACAAAAGACCCACCAGGAAAAGACCAAAGTCAGTGGCACCACTCGTGAATGGTGTAAGAAGATGTGCCACTACAGACAACATCCCTCAAGGATAAAACCTGTAAATTGAAAAATAACATAAAGGTACCGATCGTTAATATCCAAATAGTCAGCGAAAACGGCCACAACACAACTGTCTACATGTCAACCCTGGACACCTTTGGTCTCGCTGAATGGTTGGAGATGAGAATAGAAATTCAAAGATCCCGCTCAACTTTCAAAACCTATGTTGAACAAGCCATAAATAGGCAGATCGACTTTGTTACCTCAGCGGTTGATATTCCACTTCCACCATCAATTCAAAAGAAGCGAGTTGCTCCAAAGAAGAGGAAAACTCCTTCCTCTCCAGGTCCTGAAATTAAAACGAGACAGGGATTGACTTCTCTCGTGAAGCAGTTCTTGGCATGACCTCTCCGGACTTGACATATCTTTACCTCCCGCTGAAGATTTCTTCCCTGGAAAAGTTATCACCAATCCATATGGCATTTTCTTCTATGACTTCAATGGTCACCAACGCTTTCAACGCATCTCTGAGTTATACAAAACTCCAATCAAACAACTCAGAGATTTACTATACTGGTGTGAGTATAAACAAAGTCTTCTCATATCACTCCTGAAACCCCACATCTACCGCGAAGCAAAGAAAAGAAGGGATCAGGGAGTTACTGTCCCTGATTGGATGATTCTAGAGACTGATTCTCTTGATGAACTCGTCAAGAAAGAACCTGATTAGCTGATAGGATTCCTTGTAATTCTTCTATCTTTATCAGCTTGAATCTTTTATACTTGTAAATATTATTTGTTGTACTTGTAATTTTTCCACTTCCCTTTGTAACTTATACGAAGTTTAAAGAAAAAGTTCAGCGAATGTACTTTACTCCATCAATACTTAAAAGATCCCAGAAAACAGTAAAGGGGACAAATATTTTATGATTTCTTTTTATCCTTATGTTTTCATACTTAGCAATTTTCTTTTGTTGCTATGTCATAATCAAATAGGGGGAGATTGTTGATCCAAACCCTCAATGATTTGATAATGACTCTTTGAGAAATACTTAGTGCAAATTATAAGTAGACAGTATGTATTAGAGTTTCACTGTCGATGATAAGTACTATGTCTCAACAATACCGCTGATAGGAAACTCATGTTCTTTAAATTACACATTCAGCGATACTGTTCATTAGCAAGCCCTGAGCCTGTTCACTCTTACTAATGATCGCTGATAATTTTAGTTGTTTACTTATGATCCCTGAAGACAAGTTTCACGTCAACTATGTTCTACGTTGAAGTCGAAGATCAAGCCAAAGAACCAGTGACAAATCTACTAATGAACTGATGCAGATATCAGCGAAGCCAAGATTTGTCCATTCAACGTGAAGTTTCAAGTAGAAGACTTCAGCGAACGCTGAACTTTATCATTCGCTGATAAAGAACTATTCAGCGAACGCTGATCATGAAGTTTTCTCTACAAGTTACTTTTGTCTTACCCCCTTGCACGTCTCCGTACGATCTGTCAGAATGGACATCCCTTTTATCCAGAATCGTACAACCAACTCTGATTCTACACTGTTCATCATGCGGCTACTAGGTTGTCTACCAAAGTCAAAACATGCAACCAATCAGCTGATGCCACGTGTAAAGTGATACTGTTGTGCATTTAATGCATGCAGTATATAAAGGAAACCCTGCTTCAGAAATGAAGAGCTCGGCCATTTCCTTATCTTACTATTCTGTGTGTTATAATATTATCCTTAATATTCTTATCTTCTTTCTTTCTTAATTCTACTGCAAGAAATCTTAGTGATTCTCTTAACTTGTTTAGATTAGGTTTATTCCTTTATCTTCTTCTGCAACAAGTTGTAAATTGTTTGATACATATCAATAAAGAATTTAGAAAAGTAAAAATCGTGTGTTTGTATTCAACCCCCCCCCCCCCCCTTCTACAAACTTGTATAACCCTTTCGGGACCAACAACAACCCATTACACAGCTGAGAATTCTAAAATACTAAGCTTGGCCTACAAAAATAATGACATCAATCTAGACCAAAGCTTCACGCTCACGCCTTTTCCTTGCCCTTATTAGAACCTTCTACTAAGCGCTTACCTGAAAATGCTTTATTTTTTGAAAAGCGAGGGTTAGACCATGAGGTCTAATGAGTTCCTCTAGAAACAATTATACACACCACTTAAAACATTTTAAATAGTTGATAAGCATTTATAAACAATTCTCCACTTTAAAACATATAAACTTTCAAACACAAGAACTACCCATGTAAATGGCACACTGAAGTCACACACACCTATGACAACGTGTCAGTCTCACACTGCCTTAACTGGAACACACCCTCCATGGCATAAACGGGACACACCCCCCGGTATGAGCACTGGCGGGACACACCCCCGACTTAGCCATAACATGTCCATTTCCAAATGTATGCATACATAGTATCTCAACTTCCTCAAACATATCAAAACATGCAGTTTCATATAAATGATAAAACATGCAGTTTCAAAACATCTCACGCGTTTTAAATAGTACATAAGCCAACACATTTTCAGTTAGAAAGACTCACCTGATGCTTTTATTCCAACCCTTCTATCACCCTTGACCTTCAAAAGGAATACCTTAATGAATGGATGCGGAAAGAAATGAGCTAACCGGATAATAAACTGTCCGGACACTATTTCCCTGGATACCAACCAACCCGGACACCACTTACCGGATACTACCCAATCCGGACACGACTTACCGGATACCACATAGCCCGGACATCACTTATCGGATACTACCCAATCCGGACACTGCTTATCGGATACCACACAATTCAGACATCGCTTACCGGATTCTACCAAATCCGGACACTACTTACCGGATACCACATAATCCGGACATCACTTACCGGATACGGGATCCGGACACTTGCACAGAGCCACTTACCGGACGTGGGTTCTGTCGAACGATTGGATATGGACTCCACTATTAAACCTAAACAAACTTGATTTCACAACAATACATCCATTACTGACAATACTTAACCCTTTCTTAACAACCCCTTTGCTGATAAACACAATGATACTACTTAATAACCACTTAGAGCATCATTCACAAATTATTCAACCACAAGGACCCCAACAACCAGATTCTCTCAAAATAAGCCAAGAACAAGGATTAGAATCTGAGATTACCTGGAAGAAATAATGCAGAAGCTAGCTGCTAATTTCCACTTCGTTAATTTCTTCTGATTTGAGTGCGATCAAAGCTCACCAAAGTTCTTCGTATTCTTCCAGCCTCCACACTCACATCAAATAGAAAATTAGAGCAAAAGGAGGGTTTTTTATACTTTTCACTAATTGCACAAGGGCCCTCTATCTTTTAATTATTTAAAGGCCCCCAAACTAGAAAACCTCCCAAAACACCTTTATTCCTAACATCTTGGAAAAGAAGCCACGGTTATTACAGTATTCAAATAGTGATTTTGCAGACTAGAAGTTGGACAGAAAAAGCTACGTTGTAGGCCGTCAACTTCTATGTGGAAAGTTGGTGAGTTGGACAGGAAAGAAACTGAACTCAGTGTCCACGTTAATAACTGAAGCTGAATACGTTGCAGTTGGTAGTTGTTTTGTAAAAAATCTCTAGATGAGGATCTAACTCAGTGACTGTGAGCTGAATCTGTCAAATGTTCCTATCTACTACGACAGCTCTAGCACAAATGCAATCATGAACAATCATGTTATTCGCTCAAAAAACAAGCACATAGAAATCAGATATCATTTATTAGAGATCATATCATGAAAAGTGATATTCACCTTCATTTTATTCCAACTGATTTTCAACTCACTTATCTTTTCACAAAACCCCTTGATGAAGCAAGATTAAGCTTTCTTATAAGGAACCAGGAATGTTGAATGCTAAGGAATAATTCTAAGTTACTCAACATTTATTAGTTAGATAAAAGAAGTTTCATATGATCATTGTTATCTCTATAATGTTATAACTGAAGATATGTATCCCTCTTACCTAATCACTGAGAAGCTCATCCTCATGATAACCTCTCAGTAATTCTGTTTTAACAAAAACAACAATGAATACCTTTCTCTTATACAATGAGAAAACATTTTACAAAATTATCTAAGGCTTCATATCCTAGATTATTGAAAAAATGAATCATTATTTTGGGAAATTACTATTTTGTCCCGGGCATCAATAAATGATTTTCGGATTTTAAATTTACTTTTACTAGGTAAGACAAAACTAATTATGGTCTGACAATGACGTCCATACGCATTCCCTATATAATAAAACCCTACAGATGTATCACTATTATTATTACTGCATATTTCTGAACCATCAAAACTCCCTCTCTCTCTCTCTCTCTCTCTCTCTCTCTCTATCTCCCTCTCTCTCTCTCTCTCTCCCTCTCCTCTAGCTACTATAAATACTCCTATCTCACCCTCGTTTGCTCTTTACGCTTTCAAAATCTTTAGAGAAAACTCTGGTAGTTTCTTTCCAGAACACCAAGAACTCGCACTAACAAGTTTTTCTACATTTAAACTCAAAAGATATGTTTATTTCTCTTTTACCTCCCTATTGTTCTAAAACAGAAATCAAACCTGTTTTGATTGTTTTTCCATCTCTAAACCATTGTTGTTATCGAAAACCCTAATCTCATCTTCAGGATCTATGTTCTTTTCATCATTTTATCCAACAATTGTTCATCCTTTTCTTTTCTCTATAACAAAAATGGCAGCAAAAAAGATTCACTTTTCCATGGCAGACTATAGACTCAAAGCCAAAAATCTTGTTGCTCTCCTCGATATCCCATATGACAAACAATGGTTCGAATACCAATATCTATTTCTTAGCATATGCGCTATTCACCATGCCCTTTACCTTCACCTCTCCCATTTCAATGGACTATTTAAGGCAATTTTAGTACTCATCCAAAGTTCCAAATCGCTTTCTTCTTCTTCCTCAGATTCTGGTTCAGATTCACTCGGCTCTTGGGCTCGTTTGGAACGACGGCTGGAGGATTTGCCTCGTTTAGAAGACACAAGAGCTAGTGGATCAGCTGGTGATTGGGAGCGGACTTCTTGTTGCTCAGAATCTCCATTACTTCATCTTCGTCCTGGAGAAGCATCTCATAGAGTTCATGAATTGGGACGTCCTCCATTAGGTGGTTGTGTTTGACGTGAGAAGCAAACACTTTCCATTCAGATAGGAGTTGTTCAAGAACTTGAGTGCATTCTCCGTATTTGAACGATTGATCTTATTCTTATGGAGCTCGTTTAGTAAGAGACAAAACCGTTCATAAGTCTGGGAGAAAGATTCGCCGGAGCGCTGCTTGAAGCTGTCAAACTTGGTTATGCAGTTGTTGATCTTCAATTGATTGCCGACTTTGCTCCCACTCAGCATCTTCTCCACCTGATCCCACATGCCCTTTGCTGTATCCTTGTAGCTATCTATGGTTGTGTAGATCAGATTCGGTAGAGCCTGAACGAGGTATCTCTTGGCATGCTTTTTGCCATCAACCATGCCCCTTTCGTCCTCGTTCATTTCCGAGAATGTCTTGGCCTCATAATGAACTTGACCACCTTCTTCTGGTGCTGGTATAGTCTTCATGGGTTTAGGTTGTGGGCCATCAGTTAGAGCATTCCAGATGAACTCGTAGTTATCCTTCGACTCGATGAAGATGATGAATTTGTCCCGCCATTGGCTGTATTCTCCCTGGTAGAAGGTCGGAGACTTAGAGTCGGTGCCGATAGCAAGAGTGTCACGAGACATCTTAGTTGATTGCAGTAATGTGATCGTCAGACGATTGTTCGATTCAAAGTGTAAACCTAACGCAAGGCACTAAGAGTGATATCCTAACGCAGGTTCTAAGAGTGATGTAGGCTAAACAGGTAAGAAACTAGCTAATCAGAACTTACTGGATAGGAATCCGGATGAAATAGTGCCTGATCTGGAAGTGTCCGGATCAGATGTGTGTGAAAATGTTCATATAGCAGAAGTGTCCGGGTAGCAATAGAGTCCGGATAAACTCAGGTTACCGGATAACAGGAAGTTACCGGATGAACAAAGTTTACCGGGTAGAAATGACTTACCGGATAGAATGGAAGTTACCGAATTAAATTGGAATAACTTATTGTAACAACCCAGTTCCCAACCATACAACATATAACATATCATACATATCATCGTTTCATAACAAAAGATACATAATAGGTCACGTACGGTCCCTTAGTCTCAAAACTATACAATACATATTTGAGTATTAACTTTTCACTAATAATTTACATTACATTTCATAACACTATTCATAGAAAACAAAACATAAGCACTTCCTAATCTCCGTCAGCTATCAACTGTATACTACACTTTATCCTTTCCTTTGCCATTAAAAGTTCCTCGACCTGGAATACATATTTTTGAAAACAAAATGAGGGTTAGACCAATTGGTCTAAGTGAGGAAATCCCTGTCAGTGTATAATCATTTGTAAAATACACAATATATATAACACATATTTGAATACCAGTCATGACTCATATGCATTGTGTACAATTCTTCCTCATGGCCATATTAGTTGGTTGCGAGCCAACTAATCAATATACTCCGCTGCACTAATATACAGCTAACTCCGCTGTCCCTCCGTACAGCCAAACTCCACCAGTCCTAAGTCCGGCCAACGTGCATTCGTGTAGTGTAATGCTCATATAAATACAATATACATCTCAATATATTACATTTCAAACATAAGCACATAATCACACTATCTATCACATTCCCAATCAATATATGTATTCCAGTTTGAAAATGGTTAAAGTAAAACTCACCTTATTAATAGTTTGAAGCCACACACGCGCAAACGATACAACCGAACACTACTATCAAACTTCACTAACGAGGGGAAACCGAGCCTGAAATATATACACATTGATGATATCCATATGATTATATGTATATAAGACTCACTACGACAATTGACAACCTTAACAACCCATCGGACACCCCTGGCTCGCAACCGAGCTAGAAACCGAACAACCGACATCAATCACAAGACTTTGGGTTTGTAATTGGCACATAAAAACATGTTCAAAGTGTTCAAATCCTATTTTACACTAAAAACGAGTACCCATACCCCTATATTTCGCTTTGAAACGACACGAGTACGTAACAATAAAAAAATCAGAAACCAATACCGGGACACTAATACCGGGACTCGTACCGGGAAAACGATTCGGAACTAAAACAACCCAGAAATCGATTGAAATCGATACCAACCATAAAATCTACAAATCTAAACCGATAGAAACTTACTATTAACAATTTCAAACACAAAATGAAAAGGAACTGTACCTCAAAACGCTTCCAAACGAACCCAATTGGAACCCTAGTTTGAGCGATTCTTTCTCCTGCTTTCTCTCTATTTCTCGTACACACACACACTATATGGAGACCGACTTACTGAAAAGGTCTGAAGATGATGGTTTAAATATTAAACCAAAATTGCTCCTAAGGGTTTAAACTTTACTATAATGACCAAAATACCCTTAAACTTATAAAACTAACCTAAACTTACTTTAAACTAACAATGATAATAATTAAGTAAACCAATAACGTACCCGGTTATTACACTTATCGGATGAATGTACTTACCGGATAGCTGAGGTTTCCGAATGGCAAAACTTACTGGGAACAAATGAATCCTGATAGTATGACTTACCGGACGAGTTACCGGAAACAAAATTAACCGGAAACTTTGAGTTACCCGGATAAATGAGATTTACCGGGAACTTTTAGTTACCGGATCAATTTGTCCGAAACGTAGCGCGAAAGTAGTACTTACCCGGAAAGTTTTAAGGAAGTTCCGGAAACTGCTGTTGTTGTCCGGAAAGTGCGGCTGTGACTAAGAAGATCGACTGGAATGCAATTAGGGTTGACAAAATCTTTCCTGAAATATTAGAAACCTTCCAAAATAGCAAAATAACACTACCCTAATCAATTTTCAAGAAAAATAACACTATTTTGAAGAAAAAAAATAAGATTTTTGATATGAACAGAGACCAAAAACCACACACTTGATTTTGCTTAAAAACTAACCAAATGATCGAATTAGGCTACGAAAAATTGCATAAATGTTTATAATAATGATGTGAATCGAATGCAATAAACGAAAACGAGCAATTTTACCAGAATCAAAATATGAGTTTTGAATGCCAAGAACACAGTCGATAAACTGAACAGAATTCTTACCAGAACTAACAATGATAATAATTAAGTAAACCAATAACGTACCCGGTTATTACAACATCTCTCCCTTAAAAGAATTTCATCCCGGAATTCGGTTTAGGCGAAAAGATGAGGGTATTTAGTTCTCATTTCTTATTCTGATTCCCATGTAGCATCCTGACCTTTATGATATCGCCACTGAACTTTTACTTGTTTGATCTCCTTGTTCCGCAACACTTTAACTTTACGGTCAACAATAGCTTCAGGTACTTCCACAAAGTTCAGTTTTTCATCAATTTGTATATCTGGTAGAGAAACTGCCTGATTTGGTGTAACCAAACCCTTTCGTAAATTGGAAACATGAAATGCATTGTGGATACCGCTTAACTCCGGCGGGAGTTCTAACCTGTAAGCCACTTCACCGATTCTTTCTGTAATTGCAAACGGTCCGATGTACCTTAGACTAAGTTTACCTTGTTTCCCAAATCGAATGACTCCTTTCCAAGGCGAGACTTTTAACATTACAAAATCTCCAACTTGGAATTCTAATGGTTTTCGGCGTCGGTCAGCGTAGCTTTTCTGTCTATCTTGTGCCACTTTCAATCGTTCATGATTTTGAGTAATCTTATCCGCAGTTAACTGAACTATGTCTGGCCCTGCTAATTGTTTCTCTCCCACTTCGTTCCAACACAGAGGCGTTCGGCATTTACTACCATACAGAACTTCAAACGGTGCTGCTTGTATGCTGGAATGATAACTGTTATTGTAGGAAAATTCAATCAACGGTAGATGCTTATCCCACGATCCCCCAAAATCAACAATACAGGCCCGTAACATATCTTCTAAAGTCTGAATTGTTCGTTCACTCTGGCCGTCAGTTTGAGGATGATATGTTGTACTTAGCTTTATTTGCGTCCCCATTTCTTTTTGAAAAATTCTCCAGAACCTTGAAGTAAAACGACTATCACGATCAGAAATAATCGAGATTGGAACTCCATGTCAGGTTACTATTTCATCGATATACAGTTTGGCTAGTCTTTCTAATGAATAGGTTTCTTTTATCGGTAAAAAGTGAGCAGACTTTGATAATCTGTCAACGATTACCCAAATGGCATCAAACCCTTTCAGAGTCTTTGGTAGCTTCATGATAAAGTCTGTAGTAATCTGATCCCATTTCCACATAGGTATTTCTAAACGTTGCAACTGACCAAAAGGCTTTTGATGTTCAATCTTTACTTTCTTACAAGTGGAACAACCTTCCACATGTTGAGCAATACTTCTTTTCATTCCCGGCCACCAGTAAAATTGTCGTAGATCTTTATACATCTTATTCGTACCGGGATGAATAGAGAAACGAGATTGATGAGCTTCTTGAAGTACTCGATCACGTAAATTACCCAGATGAAGCACCCAAATTCTATTTTCCAAAAACAGTAATCAACGATCATCTTTTACGAGTGATGCTGACATACCCACTAACCGTTCTGGTTTCAAGTGTTCCTCTTGAAAGGCTTCTACTTGACACTTGTTCATTTCATCAAAGATGTTAGGTAGAAGTTCAGCTCGTAGTGCAATGGCTTTTATTGTTCCACCCCTTTCTTAACGACTCGGTGCATCAGCTACTACATTCGCCTTTCCCGGATGATAGAGAATTTCACAGTCATAATCGTTCACCAATTCTAACCATCTTCTTTGTCTCATATTCAGTTCTCGCTGATCAAAAAGATGTTGGAGACTCTTTTGATCGGTAAAAATTTGACATTTAGTACCATATAGATAATGTCTCTAAATCTTTAGCGCGAAAACAACTGCAGCAAGTTCCATGTCGTGCGTATGATACTGTCTTTCATGATCCTTCAATTGTCTAGAAGAATAAGAAATAACTTTTCCACGCTGCATTAGTACACATCCCAATCCTAGTTTGGAAGCATCACTGTAAACAACAAAATCATTGGAACCTTCAGGTAGTGATAGAATCAGTGCGCTACAAAGTCTTTCTTTCAAAATTCTGAATGCTTTATCTTGATCTTCTTTCCATTCAAATTTCACATTCTTTCGGGTCGGTTTGGTTAGAGGCGTAGAGATGCGAGAGAAGTCTTGTATAAACTTTCGATAGTAGCCGGCTAAACCCATAAAACTTGGTACTTCTGTTGGCGTTCTCGGCGGTTCCCACTTTTCAATTGCCTCTACTTTCATCGGATCAACTTGAATGCCTTTTTCTGAAACTTCATGCCCAAGAAATTGAACTTCCCGTAGCCAGAATTCACATTTAGAGACCTTGGCATATAACTGTTCCTTTTTCAACAATTCAAGAATCAAATGAAGATGTTGGGCGTGCTCTTCTTTAGATCGGGAATAGATAAGGATATCATCGATAAATACAATAACAAATTTATCGAGATATGGCTTACATACCCGATTCATTAAATCCATAAAGGCAGCTGGGGCGTTCGTCAATCCAAAAGGCATCACTAAGAATTCGTAGTGACCATACCTTGTGGGGAAGGCAGTTTTCAGAACGTCCTCTTCTTTAACCTTCAGTTGATGATAACCAGATCTTAGATCAATCTTGGAGAAATAACAAGCTCCAACTAATTGATCAAAGAGGTCATCAATTCTGGGAGCGGATACTTGTTCTTGATCGTACGCTTATTCAGTTCCCGATAATCAATGCACATTCTCATCGACCCGTCTTTCTTTTTCACAAACAGAACTGGTGTACCCCACGGTGAAGTACTGGGTCTGATGAAGCCCTTATCAGGAGATCTTGCAGTTGCATCATCATTTCTTTCATCTCTGGAGGTGCCAGACGATACGGTGTACGGGCAACAGGAGCGGCTCCAGGAATCAGATCTATACCAAACTCTACTTGCCTAACGGGCGGAAGACTATTCAAATCTTCTGGGAAAACTTCCGAAAATTCACAAACAACAGGAATATCTTCCATCTTACTCTTTTCTAGCTTAGTATCTATCACATAAGCTAAATAACTCGGGCAACCTTTGTTGACACACTTACGAGCATTCAACATAAATATAAGGCAAGACTGATGATTTCTACGATCACCATAAATTACTACCGGTCCCCTCTCAGGTAATACAACATTAATCAACTTCTTATTGAAAACAATACTAGCTTGATTCTTGGCTAACCAATCCATTCCCACTACCACATCAAACTCAATCAAAGCCATTGGGAATAACTGAATAGGTACTCCACACCCATCTATATCTATAACACAACTATCAAATACCTCTTTAACCGGTACTTGATTATCGTTTGCAGTATCTACCATTAACGCACGATCTAACATTTTAGGTTTTAAATGCATAAAAACAGCAAAAGAAGGAGACACAAATGATCGGTTTGCACCAGAGTCAAATAACACTTTAGCACGTGTAGAGTTTATTAGAAATGTACCTGTAACCACATCAGGAGTTTCTTTTGCTTCTTGTGCTGTCATTTGGAAGGCACGACCCCTTGCTTTCGGTACTTCAGGCCTTTGTATCCCTCCCAGCCTAACACCTGTTGGTATCACTGTCATACTACCCTATTGTGCTTTCCATTGTGGACACTCGGACTGAATGTGATCAGGGGAATTGCAAGAGAAACAGAATCGGGTTACCCGACAATATTTAGCGATGTGACCAGTCTTTCCACACTTATAACAAATTCGGGAATCAACATAACAATTTCCCTGATGAATACGGTTGCATTTTGGACATGGTCTTTCAGCTGGTCTGAAAGGTGGACGACTATCAAATCTTGGAGATTTGGACTTCTTTGGATCATAATGCGGTCCTTCCCATTTTCTCTTTCCCATACTTTTATCACCAGTATCCCTCCCTTTATCTCTTTCTACATTTTCTGCAGCATCCATTGCTGCTGAGAAAGTATCGGTTCCCTTTGCAATTACTAGTCCTCTGATTTCTGAATTTAACCCAAAGATAAATCTTTCCATTTTGAGTGCTTCAGTGGCAACATAATATTCAAAAAAATGGGACTTCTCCAGAAAACGCGCAGTATAATCCCGAACTGATAGCTTTCCCTGTTGCAGATTCATGAACTCTTCTTCCAATTGTCTTACAGCAGCTTGAGGGCAGAACTGCCTTTTAAAATCTATGGCAAGTTCTTCCCAGGAGAAAGTAGAATACACGTCCGGTCCTTTAGAGGTAATAAGAGCTTCCCACCAATATAACGCATCAGCCTTCAGCATCGCAGTTCCATATAACACTCTATCTTCATCGGCACATTTGCTGGTTTTGAAGATAGCTTATATCTCTTTTAGCCACCTCATAGCCTTCACTGGATCTCTTTCCCATGAGTAGGTTGGAGGTTTGCAACTTAAAAACATCTTGTAATCACACTTCTTGGGCACTGGTGTAACAATAGGTGTAACAGGCGTCTCTCCTTCCAAGATAGGATCTGGTATTACAGTTTCAGTATGACGAGTACGGTCGAACATAGCTTGTATACTAGATTGTAATCTTCCCATTTCTATAGCCAAATCATCTCTGGTAACAAATTCAGTGCCGTGGGGAAGACCCCTACCTCCAGTTTCACCCCGACCTCGTCCTGCACCTTTCCCTCCGGTTCTGGTCATCATTTCCTGGATATTTCTCATTCTTGGATTCGGCATGATTGGGTTTCCTTCTTCATCTCTATCCATATTTCCAGAACCACTCGCCATTCTGTTGATTTCAACAAGGTTAATATACACGTAAGCACATACCCCATGTAATAAGGTATTCCAGTTCAAACATGTACCTGTAAGTTCACAATTACACTGACCAGATGTAATTCGAATTTACCTTACATGATGTTCCTTCTACCTTATTATATTTTACATCCCAAAGGTTCTAAATTATTAGGGACATGCTACTTCACATGCAGTTTAAGTCTAGGTATGGATCCAAATACCTAAATCCCTTAAACTAGTGCTCTGATACCATCTGTAACAACCCAGTTCCCAAACATACAACATATAACATATTATACATATCATCGTTTCATAACAAAAAATACATAATAGGTCACGTACGGTCCCTTAATCTCAAAACTATACAATACATATTTGAGTATTAACTTTTCGCTAATAATTTACATTACATTTCATAACACTATTCATACAAAACAAAACATAAGCACTTCCTAATATCCGTCAGCTATCAACCGTATACTACACTTTATCCTTTCCTTTGCCATTAAAAGTTCCTCGACCTGGAATACATATTTTTTAAAACAAAATGAGGGTTAGACCAATTGGTCTAAGTGAGGAAATACCTGTCAGTGTATAATCATTTGAAAAATACACAATATATATAACATATATTTGAATACCAATCATGACTCATATGCATTGTGTACACTTCTTCCTCATAGCCATATTAGTTGGTTGCGAGCCAACTAATCAATATACTCCGCTACACTAATATACAACCAACTCCGCTGTCCCTCCGTACAGCCAAACTCCACCGGTCCTAAGTCTGACCGACGTGCATTCATGTAGTGTAATGCTCATATAAATACAATATACATCTCAATATATTATATTTCAAACATAAGAACATAATCACACTATCTATTACATTCCCAATCAATATATGTATTCCAGTTTGAAAATGGTTAAAGTAAAACTCACTTTATTAATAGTTTGAAGCCACACACGCGCAAATGATACAACCGAACACTACTATCAAACTTCACTAACGAGGGGCAACCGAGCCTGAAATATATACACATTGATGAAATCCATATGATTATATGTATATAAGAGTCACTACGACAATTAACAACCTTAACAACCCACCGGACACCCCCGACTCGCAACCGAGCTAGAAACCGAACAACCGACGTCAATCACAAGACTTTGGGTTTGTAATTGGCACATAAAAACATGTTCAAAGTGTTCAAATGATATTTTACACCCAAAACGAGTACCCATACCCCTATATTTCGCTTTGAAACGACACGAGTACGTAACAATAAAAAAATCAGAAACCAATACCGGGACTCCAATACCGGAACTCCAATACCGGGACTCCAATACCGGGACTCGTACCGGGAAAACGATTCGGAACTAAAACAACCCAGAAATCGATTGAAATCGATACCAACCATAAAATCGACAAATCTAAACCGATAGAAACTTACTATTAACAATTTCAAACACAAAATGAAAAGGAACTATACCTCAAAATGCTTCCAAACGAACCCAATTGGAACCCTAATTTGAGCGATTCTTTCTCCTGCTTTCTCTCTGTTTCTCGTACACACACACACTATATGGAGACCGACTTACTGAAAAGGTCTGAAGATGATGGTTTAAATATTAAACCAAAATTGATCCTAAGGGTTTAAACTTTACTATAATGACCAAAATACCCTTAAACTTATAAAACTAACCCAAACTTACTTTAAACTAACAATGATAATAATTAAGTAAACCAATAACGTACCCGGTTATTACACTTATCGGATGAATGTACTTACCGGATAGCTCAGGTTTCCGAATGGCAAAACTTACTGGGAACAAATGAATACTGATAGTATGACTTACCGGACGAGTTACCAGAAACAAAATTAACCGGAAACTTTGAGTTACCCGGATAAATGAGATTTACCGGGAACTTTTAGTTACCGGATCAATTTGTCCGAAACGTAGCGCGAAAGTAGTACTTACCCGGAAAGTTTTAAGGAAGTTCTGGAAACTGCTGTTGTTGTCCGGAAAGTGCGGCTGTGACTAAGAAGATCGACTGGAATGCGATTTTGGTTGACAAAATCTTTCCTGAAATATTAGAAACCTTCCAAAATAGCAAAATAACACTACCCTAATCAATTTTTAAGCAAAATAACACTATTTTGAAGAAAAAAATAAGCTTTTTGATATGAACAGAGACCAAAAACCACACACTTGATTTTGCTTAAAAACTAACCAGATGATCGAATTAGGCTACGAAAAATTGCATAAATGTTTATAATAATGATGTGAATCGAATGCAATAAACGAAAACGAGCAATTTTACCAGAATCAAAATATGAGTTTTGAATGCCAAGAACACAGTTGATAAACTGAACAGAATTCTTACCAGAAAACTTTGAATCACCTTGAATCGAATCGTCCGTACACTCTGATACCAATTGAGAGTTCCAGATTACTGCATTCAATCAATAGAAATCAATAAATAGAATCAATCGTTATGATTTCAACTGGTCATCAAATTCACTTTCAATAACATGAGAGAATTACAATACGTATGAAAGTAGATGATTAGACAACTATGAACGATTCGCCTAAATTCTAAGACTAATAAAGCATTATATACTTAGGGCCTAAACTAGCAAGCCCATGGCCCGTTTACACAATTAAGCCCATAATACACCTTTTACATAATAATCCCTTGAACTTCTATTCAACCTGATTTTGTCCCTAACAGTTCACTAAGAGGTTTAAGGCGCAGGTTTGCCCGGTGGCGGCAGTTAAGAAGCTTGAGGAGGAATTTCTAGGGTTAGACCAGGGGGACGATGCCAGTGCAGGAGTATATCTCTAAGTTTATGGAGAAGGCTCGGTTTGCAGAATTGTATGTGCCTACTGAGGAGAGGCGCATAGAGAGGTAGTGGATACAACATAACCTACAAAGATGGAAAAGAATAGGTAGATGACAGAAAGGGTGGGCGATAAACGTAAATAGGAAGGGCCTAACTGTGACGATAAGAGGTCGATTGCTCCAAGACCCGAGCTACGGGTGGGACCAAGAGTGGGGGAGAAACCTTGTGGTAAATGCAACAGGATGCATAGAGGGGAATGTTTGTCAGATAAAGAAGGATGCTATAAGTACAGGAAGATAGGGCACATGGCACGGGATTTCCATAGTCCAAGGTCATGCTATCAATGTGGCTCACAAGACCACATCAAGACGGTTTCCACCACAAAAGAGGGGATTTGCTGGTGGCTATGGTGGTAACAACAGAGGAAGAGGAGGAGATAGAAAGGTGAATCCGGCTCGTGCGAAGGCGAGGGCGTTCCACATGTCTGCGGAGGAGGTAGTGAATACGCCTGATGTGGTGACAGGTAGTTTCCTTATTGACTCGATTCTTGCTAAAGTGTTATTTTTATTCGGGCGCAAATCATTCATTTGTGTCGCCGAATTTTATTCGGAAGTTGCAAGTGAAGCCTAAGAGGTTAAACTTTGGGTTTGAAGTAGAGGTGGCGGATGATAGTCGAGTCTAGGTGGAGGTCTATGAGGGGTGTAGCATTGACATAGATGGTCATCTTTTCCCGTTGCGTTTATACCCGATGGGTATGGGGGAGTTTTATGTGATAGTAGGTATGGATTGGTTAGCTGATGACGACGCTAATAATATGTGTAATAAGAAACTAATTCGTATCACTCTGCCTGTTAAGAAGGAAGTTGTAATTTATGGGGATCGTCAGGATAGGAAGGCATGTTTAATATCCATGATGAAAGGTAGGCGATGCTTAGGAAAGGGGTGCTTTGGGTTTTTAGCATATGCGCTAGATGCTAAGAAAGAGAAGAAGGGGGTAAAGGATGTGTCAGTAGTAAGCGAGTACCCGGAAGTGTTTCCGGATGACTTGGTGAGTCTGCCCCCAGATCGTCAGGTAGAGTTCAGAATCGATTTGATGCCCGGGGCGGCACCAATTGCGCATTCACCCTATCGCTTGGCACCGGCAAAAATGAAAGAAATGATGACGCAACTACAGGAGTTACTCAACAAGGGTTTCATTCGTCCAAGCTCATCGCCTTGGGGAGTGCCGGTACTCTTCATGAAAAACAAGGGCGGGTCTATATGAATGTGTATAGACTATCGAGAACTCAACAAGGTGACGGTTAAGAACAAGTACCCGCTTCCGAGAATCGATGATCTCTTTGATCAGTTGCAGGGTGCGAGCTATTTCTCGAAGATCGATTTGAGGTCGGGTTATCACCAGCTAAAGGTGAGAGAAGAAGATGTGCCTAAGACAGCGTTTCGCATAAGGTATGGACACTACGAGTTTCTGGTCATGCCTTTCAGCCTCACTAACGCACCAGCAGTATTCATAGAATTAATGAACAGAGTGTGCAGTTCAATGATGGACAAATGTGTAATTGTCTTCATAGATGATATTTTGGTTTACTCCCAATCTTGGAAAGATCACGAGGAGCACCTACGTGCGGTATTGGAACTGTTGTAACGCGAGAAGTTGTATGTTAAGTTTTCGAAGTATGAGTTCTGGTTGAGGGAAGTTCAGTTTCTAGGACATGTAGTGTTGGCATACGGTATCAAAGTAGACCAGGCTAAGATTGAGGCAATTAAGGATTGGGAACCGGCAAAGTCCCCATTAGAAGTGAAAAGTTTCCTAGGATTCGCGGGCTACTGTTGGAAGTTTATTCAGGATTTTTCGCGGATAGCCACACGTTTGACTGCCTTGACGAGGAAGAATGTTAAATTCGTTTAGACTGAGGCTCAGGAGGCCGCTTTCGGTAGGTGGAAAGAAAGTTTGAGTAGTGCACCAATTTTGTCACTACCCGAAGGATCTGAGGGATTTGTAATCTACAGTGATGCATCCAAACTAGGGTTAGGATGCGTTTTGATGAAGAATGGAAAGGTGATCGCTTACGCGTCCCGTCAGCTGAAAGATCATGAGAATAACTACCCTACGCATGACATGGAACTAACTGCGGTAGTGTTTGCTTTAAAATTTTGGCGACACTACTTATACGGGGTTAAGTGTCAGATCTACACCGATCACAAGAGTCTTAAACATCTCTTCGATCAGAAAGAGCTAAACATGAGACAGAGAAGATGGATGGAACTACTGAACGATAATTACTGTGAAATCCTTTACCACCTGGGTAAAGCAAATGTGGTCGCCGACGCGTTGAGTGGGAAGGAGCGAGGGGAATCAACTAAGGTAGTGGCCTTCAGGGTCGAGGCGGCTTCCGATCTACTGGATAAGATCAAGAAAATCAAGAAGAGGCGATGTTGGAAGGAAATGTCAAGAGTGAAAGAACCGTTGGGATTGCGTCCTTACTAAGTATCAGCGGTAGCGGTGTGCGGTGCTTAGGGAACCAGGTATGGGTTCCTAAGTTAGGGGTCTTACGAGTCAGTATATTGGAAGAAGTGCATAAGTCCCGATATTTAGTGCACCCATGGACGAACAAGATGTATCAAGACTAGAGGAAATCTTATTGGTAGACGGAAATGAAGAAGGACATCGCTCAGTTTGTGGAACGATGTATGACGTGCCTGAAGGTCAAAGCAGAACACCAACGGCCATATGGGGAACTCCGATCTTTGGATATACCAATGTGGAAATGGGATAACATTACCAAGGATTTTGTCACTAAGTTTCCAAGGACTCCGAAGGGTAATGATGCAATATGGGTGATTGTGGATAACCTCACCAAGTCGGCACACTTTCTACCAATTATAGAAGCGGATCCATTGGAGAAGTTGGCAAGGTTGTATATAAATGAGATCGTGTTGAGACACGGAGTGCCGCGATCTATAGTATCGGACCGTGATAGTCGGTTCACGTCATCGTTCTGGAGAAGTCTTCAGAGAGAGTTGGGATAACAACTCAAGTTCAACACAACTTACCACCCTCAGACTGATGGTCAAAGTGAGAGGACTATACAGACAATGGAAGATATGCTTCGAGCGTGCGTGGTGGATTTCAAAGGTTCTTGGGAAGTGAATTTACCGCTGATTGAATTCTCGTATAACAACAACTATCACGCGAGCGATACCATTTGAAGCATTATACGGGCGCAAGTGTCGAACGCCGTTATGTTGGAACGAAGTGGGAGAAAGACAACTAGCAGGACCAGAGCTTGTGCAATTGACTGCCAAAAAGATTAACCTAATTCGCGAAAAGATGAGATTGGTGCAGGATCGACAGAAAGTGTATGCAAACAAGAGGAGGAAGCCCATCGAATTCCAGGTCGGTGATAAGGTAAGGCTGAAACTCTTGCCTTGGAAAGGTGTAGTCCATTTTGGAAAGAAAAGGAAGCTGAGGCCAAGGTATGTGGGGCCTTTCGGCATTGCAGAACGAGTTGGAAAGGTGGGTTACAAGTTGGACTTACCTGAGGGACTGAAGGGAGTCCATCCAACATTTTATGTTTCGAATTTGAAGAAGTGTTTGGATGAGACAGACGTGGCAGTGCCATTGGAGGATATCTGTGTAGATGAAAGGTTGACGTATGTAGAGGGTCCAGTATACATTGTGGATAATAAGATTCGAAAGTTGAGGAATAAGGAGATCAAATTGGTAAAGGTTCAGTGGCGGTATCATAAGGGACAAGAGGCACCATGGGAAGTAGAAGCGGACATGAGGTCCAAGTACCCTCAACTTTCAGCAATGGAATTCCGGGGACGAAATTATTTTGAGGGGAGGGTGTTGTAACAACCGAGGTCCTAAATGAGAAGAATAAGAGTTTTGTGGAGCAATTCAGAAAAAACTTGAGGGTTGATTTGTAATTTTTTTAAAGAGGCTATAAAACCCTCAAGGTTGGCACAAAACCCTAGGTTGTTAAAATCATTTTGTGCGGCTGGAGCAGAGAGAAGGAATCGAGCTAATACTCGCGATGTTGGAAGAAGAAGATTCTTCATCGAGAAATTCTAGGTAATCCCTAACTTTACCCTTGTTGTTGTTTTGATGGATTTCTGGGTTTTATGTTTGAGCATTGAAATTGTTGCTAGGAACTGTAGTCCCTGAGTGAGAGTAACCAATTGATGGATTAAGAGTTGGGGAGAAAGGGTTTGTTTGATTAATCATTTATAGCGGTATTTTGTACGTTATCTTGACAATCTTGTAGTCCTAAAACCAATTGGGGCTCAAGTTCGAGGATTGGAATTGCTTATTTAATGTTTGGTGTAGCGAGAACATTTCGCATCCAGAAATCGCCATAGCTGAGCGAAGTTTCGGACAAGAGTTTTCCGGACGACATGGTTATCCGGGTACAATGTTTCCGGATAGGACTCCCGGACAATGTTTCCGGATAGGACTTCCGGATAGAGCGTTCCGGATATGGTTTTCCGGTATGTGGCATCCAGAATTTTTATGTGGGGGACCCGAGAGTTCGTTTTCGGGATAAGCCGAGATTTTTGCCAAGGATGTTTTAGAGAGGTAACTGTGAGGGATGTGCGAGCGACTGATCACTCCCGTGTCCATTCAAATTCTAGGGGTTCGACTTGAGGATCTGAAGCAAAATAAGAAGTAGCGAGCAAGAGCAGGTGAGTCTTTCTAACTGAATATGAGATGACTGGTATGTTATTTTAAGCACATGAAATGTTATGAAACTGCACGTTCTTATATTTCGTATATGAAACTGCAGTTTGTTATGTTTGAGAAAGTTAAATCATTATGTATGCATACATCTGGAAGTGGACATGATACGGCTAAGTCGGGGGGGGGGGGGGGGGGGGGTGTCCCGCCAGTACTCATACCGGGGGGTATCCTGTTTATGCCATGGAGGGTGGTTCCAGTTAAGGTAGTGTGAGACTGACACGTTGTCACCGGTGTACGGGACTTCAGTGTGCCCTCTCATGTGTTATAGTTAGGGGTGTTCGCGGTCCGGTTTGGGCGGCTTAACCCCTCAAACCACAAACCAAACCAAAAGTGGCGGTTTGGTAAATTCTCAAACCGAGCGGTTTGACATCAAGTACCCAGATCGGTCAAACCGGACCGCGGTTTAGGCGATTTGGTCCGACCGGTTTAGACGGTTTGGGCCTTTATGGGCTTTAAAACATAAACATATATTGTTAAGTACATAAGTTAATAGACATCTCCATTAAACTTGCTAAAAAGTCTACTAATAATGTTTCCCCTAAATCTTCTCAAAGCTAAAGAAAATGGGATATTATTATTATTGTTGTTATATATATATAACTCATAGTCTTACTATTGACGGTTTAATTGTTAAAGCATTAAATTGTTTGCTGATGTTTATAAATTGCTTTATACCATTGTTGTGAGAAAGTGATTTTAGAGGGAACTCACTAGTCCTCCCGGTCTAACCCTCGCATTTTCAAATCCAAACCCATTTTCAGGAAAGAATCTAGTAGGTGACACGGGCAAGGGCAAGGAGAAGGCCTAGGCGAGAGGCGACGATCTGATGATAGTTTTAAATTGCCTTACTTTTATTTCAAGACTTGTTTAGAAGATTTCTCAGCTGTGTATAGGTTGTTTTGCAAACCTAATTTTGTATTGGTTGGTTTCAGTTAAACTTTGGGGCCGTTTTGGCCAGATGAAGTATATTTGAATGTTATGCTCTTTTGTTTTGGGTTGTTACATGTACCTATTTGTAAAAGAATGTTTTAATGACATATTTTATGTTCAATTTTTTGACCCTAATCCCAAAAATCATATAAATGCATGACCCGAAATTGAGAAAAACTTCAAATCCTATTCATATATATATGTAAAACGTAATCAAATCACTTATTAGAAACACCTCAGAAACAATATTATTATCTTTGACCTTCATTAGGTTAAAAATTGCACCTTCATTTGATTCCACTCAAGTAGTGCATTCGAAGAAAGCTCAACGATTTATGCTACCTTGTTCACTACCTCGGTTAGGTTAGTGTTTTCATCTAGGTCAAGATCGATAGGGTCATCCATTGGTGTTCTTGAAGCTGGAGAATGTCGAATTCTTCAAAATTCGTTAACCCATTCGTTAACTTTAACAAGTAATGTTGATGAACAACATTATCTATGGTTTTAGGAATTGACCTCAGTTCAAACGGTTTCCACCTCCAACTTTCGCATTTTTTTGGTTGTTTTGCGTATTTCATTGATGAAGATATGGATATCGATGATGAAAATATATCGCATGAAAGATTTCACGATTGCAAGAAAGTTGGACTCACTAACCTTCCGGTCCATGTACCATCAAATCACGACATGGATTCCATTTCCTAATTTGACTCTTAGGAACATTTTACCATTATACCCCTGTTCACATACGAAGTATTTCTATAGCGAATATTTCCATCCAAAAATTAATTTAAAACCGTTCTATTATTATAAGTCATTGATTGAAATCATGGACGTCTGAGATTAGTTAACAAAATTAACACTTATATTTTGGTTAACAAAATAAGAACAAGATATATATTTATATAATATATATATATATATATATATATATATATATATATATATATATATATATATATAGTTGTCAACTTCTACTTTTTCTTCTTTCACTATTTATGGACCAACAATATGTCAAAAAGAACACAAACTTGTAATTTTCTATCCAAGTGTAATAATTGACCCAAAGAATAATTGTGAACCCCACAAATAGTGACACGTAAATTCCACCAATTATACTTTTACACATATGGTAACTTTAAATTGGAGGTGAAGTTGCTATAGACCATCTACTCGGTTAGCCAAGGACCATCAATAATTCATATGGCCTATGCACTAAAACAGACGCACACACCTAATACAAGATACTTTTTTTTGCCTTAGATTTGGTTTTCAAATGCTTAATTATGTTTTAGACCTTATATTTTTAATATAAAAACAAATAACACTAGAAAAACAAAGAGGTTTCGTCGTCGGATTTTTCCGTCAATAACTATAGATGGATTTGTGGCAGATCACCGGTGGATTAACTATCATCGACGGATTGCGCACCGATTTTTTCGTCGGTGATTGAAAATCCGTCGGTAACCCGCGGTAGTCGTAATCACGACCACCCTTTCTCTAGCGATGAGATCTGTTGGTGATGACTTTTTCTAGAGGATTATTAACGGATTTTTCCGTTGATGAAGTTTTTTGTAGTGGTAAAATGTATCATGTATGTTAGACCATAAATCGAACAATGGTCAATTAAATTTGTATACTTAATTATTATTATTATTAATCTGTAACTATTTCTTCACTGCCATAAATCAAACATGATCTATGTATATATTCAATATGATTCATTTACGTATTTATTTATTTTTCATATTGAAAACCTCAAACTCATATATATATATATATAGAGAGAGAGAGAGAGAGAATTGTGTTCATACGAGAACGCTAACTATCTAAGAAAAACAAGAAAACAGCCGCTATGTACAAAATCATATATGATTCACGTACAAAATCATATATGATTACGCGACTTTTCCTGCCACTTTAAGTCGCGGCCAAAGTCGGTTGTGCCCAGTTTTTGCAGGTAACGTAAAATCACATATGATTTTGCACATGATTTGCTGTTTTCTTGTTTCTTAAATAGTTAGCGTTCTCGTTTGAACCTTCCTTTATATATATATATATATATATATATATATATATATATATAGGGTTGGGTTTATGTGAGACCAACCTGTTTTTGAGAGACCGTGAGACCACAAAATAACACTAAAACTTCACAACGTTTCATTGTGAAGGAAAGCAAAACAGCGAACCTTCACAGCAAATACATTGTGAAGGTTTGGTCTCACATGATCTCAAATCTATATATATATATATATATATATATTTAGAGAGAGAGAGAGAGAGAGACTATTTTGGTAACCTCCCAAAAGGTGTTCACTTTACTAACCACTTTAAATCAATAGGATTTCACCTTTCTAGTTGGTTAGTGTCAACATATTAATTAGTGTCAAATGATACATTTGATATTTGGTAAAAGGGTTTTTTTTGTGGACTTTTAAAATGGGAGTTACTAAAGCAAATATTAATTTTTCATTACATTGGGAGTTACGAATTTGATATAGGTAATTTTAATTTGTAAAAAAAAATAAGTTGTTGGTTTGAGGGAGCTCTCGTTCATCATAGTTTGGTTTGCATGAAAATGGATTTTCATCGTCATCAAGAATATATTCAACCTGTTATGTTGGACTATTCTACTAATTCTGCAAAGTTAGACGTTGTCGTTGGAGTTTGTTGATTCATTTCTCACTTGATATTTTGTTAATGAGAGACGTTTTTTGCAGAACCATTATTAACAGTTTATGCAGAATTGATCTAATGGTCAACTGTGCACAGTTATGAACAATAAGAATGGATATTAGTTTTGCTATCCATATTATTTTTTTGATACACATGTTTCATACGTGTTCAACCTTCTCACGTGTTCAACTTTTATTAACACAAACCATTTATTGTTTTTTAGTTGTTTGATACATGTTAACGTATATCCGGGTTGAATGTTTTTTACTATTGTTACAAATTTACAATAAGAGTATAATTAACTTGATAACATATGTGAAATGTCAATGGTCAACTGTGCACAGTTATGAACGATAAGAATATATATTAGTTTTGCTATCCATATTATTTTTTTGATACACATACTCGTTTCATACGTGTTCAATTTTTATTAACACAAACCATTTATTGCTTTTTAGTTGTTTCATACATGTTCAACATATATTCGGGTTGAATGTTTTTTACTATTGTCACCATAAGAGTATAATGAACAATCGAACATTAACGAACATAAATGAAATAACGTAAATGACCCATCATTTAACGAACATGAATGTTCAAACATTCACGAACTTATATGAACGAACGATACCATCGTTCGTGTTCGCTGATTTAACTAACCTAACTAAAAATACGTGTTCATTTTCATCCATTTCCTATATTACCGAACATACACAACCCCCCCCCCCCCCCCCCCCCCCCAAACGGTTATAAAACGGCTGAACGTTTGGTTTATTTTACAGCCCCACATACATGTAAAACGTAGATGGATTCGGTGTTTAAGAGAGAACATAAAATGCATGTAAGATACAGGGATGTAAGAGATGTTAATGTAATTGGTTGATTGTGTTGGGAGTATTCTATGGAGGGGGTTACAAAACTGAGGGGGTTACAAAAGTAAGGGTGCATTTGGTAAGCAGACTGGGTGGGACAGGACGGGACATAAAAAAATAGTCTCATGTTTGGTATGTCATGGGACAAAAATCAGATGGGACAACATGGGACAAAAATAAGTTTTCATGGGACAAAACTTGTGATTTTTTGTTCCACCAAAATAGGTGGAACAACATGGGACTAAAACATAAGATTACTAATATACTTCTTTTTTCCAACATCAGATAGCTAAACCTAGATTAAAATCTTATTCTCCAGTCCAGTCCAGTCCATTCCCGTCCCGTCCCATCCCGTCCCGTATGCGTACCAAACGCTACCTAAGGGAATTGGTTTTACTAAAATGACCCTCAACACACCTGTTCATTACTTTATTTCTTAAAGGCCCCATCTTGTAATTAATGATTTAGATGTATTTCATCTCAACCACTCATTTTAAGATCAAAGGTTGTTAATTGGTTAACAAAATAACTCAACCCTATATATATATATATATATATACCATAAAATTTAGTTTACCATTACATATTGCATCCTCAACTTCAATGCTTTAATTGCAAATAGTGTTATTTGCCTTGATCAATGATTCCTCGAAAACACGTAAAGAGGTGTATACTATACATATTACCTGAAGATGAAAAAATGTGATGATTATCAAGATCTATATATAGTGTTGTTATTATCACATAAATAAGTAGTATAAAGCCATAAAAATGAAATGGTTATCTTAATCTCGAGCATTGACTGCATTGTTAAGTTATGGACATAGTTACGCAAGCCACATGCTGATCATAGAGAAGATGAAGATGTAGTTGGTGGTGAACCGTGGTTCACGGTGGAAACACATGCAATTGAGAGTTAAATTCATTATTAAATCTTGATTAGGTTTGGTGGTATCTTAGACGACTATGAGTTGTAATCACAAAGGACGACATACATAGGCTATTCTAGTCCAAATACTTAATTAGCTTCAAATCTTATGTACAATTAACTTAATCTGTGAAAGACAACACCTAAGACAAGAATGATTATAGGGTTTTGTGTTTCCATCTACCATGACAATAACATCATTTTCTACTCCCTGTTTTTTTCATAATAAATTAGTTATTTGTATTTTTTTATAACATTGCAAGAACTACTTTGCGTCATTTAGGGGCTGTTTTTTTAAACCTCTTAATACCTCTGTAGTCTGAATCGGTCAAACGTAAAGTTTTACGTTCAAACCGTTTTGTTTTTTTTTTTCCAGATTTCAGAGGCACTTAAGTTTGAATTCGTCTGAAATCAGAAGAGGTAACCTAATATCTTATAACATTCTATAGCCGCAATCAGTTCATCACTCATCTTGTTTGGGTTGACCAAGTAATGTGATTATGCAATGTAATTACAATTAAAATAAAATACGAGAACACTTTTTACTATTTTGTAATTTATAAAATTACAAAATCTTGTTGATTCAGATTCAGATTTCAGACGTTATAAAAACAAACAATCTTATTGATTCAGATTTCAGATTTCCGCACCATCTCTTATTAATCAAAAGTGAAATAAGACTTCAGACCTCTTAAAAAACAAACGTCGCCTTAATGATAAATACAACAGCTTTAGAAAAAAAAATTACAAATTTTTATTTTATTAGTTAATTGTTATTATTCTTACGGAATTGGCGATATTGATTAAAGGATATGAAATTAATTTATTTTACTTTTCATCATATTTTCTTCTTTAACCATTCGGTTTTCAAAAAAAAATTAGTTGTCAGAATGGTTTGGTGCAGAATGATTAAGTGGTCAAAATTATTAAGAGGCTCTTATGATATAGTGCAAAATGAATTATGGTTGGTTGGTAATTATTCAAAATGAAATCAGGGTGCTGAACTGTTAAGGGAGGCCCAACACACGAAATCATTCAGAGGGTTTTTGAAAACCATTAAGAGACAGACTTTTTTTTTGCCAAACAAGATTTACCTGTTAACGATTCAGATTAATGGAACTATTAATAGGTAAACAAACAACCCCTAATTAGTAATTCAATTGGCATGACTATAAAAGCAAGTGGGCTAATGGTACAAATTTAGCCATATTTCGTGGTTCGACCATGTGGCATGGTGATGTGGGGACGAATCTATTGGTTCAACCATAACTCCAAATATTGATCTATGTATATATCTAGTGTTGATCTATTGCAGATTCACAAATTCTTAAGACAAGTTCTTTCATTGATCTAACACTCTGATCGAATAACTTTTGAATTAATTAATTTAAAAATCACGGTACAAGTTATTTATATATAACCCACACCTTAACCTTATAGAGTCAATAATTCCCATTTTATTTAAATGGTTAGCGAACATGTAAATCTCATTTTTTATCAACGAGTAACGAGTAGTTATAAATGTTTCCACCAGGCAACTCATGTTTGACGTATATGTTTCAAATAAGATATTATTGTGTGATTCATGAGTACTAAGTAAAACTAAAATAATCATATTACATTACGTGTAACTTATTAAAACCGCCATCAATTTGATAATAAACAATATTTATTCGACGTTTTTTTAACAAACAATTACATTAAAATTTTTGCCAACTAGCCAATTTGTCTCAAAATGATATAACAATGTCCAAGTTGCAAAATTATTCTTCCCCATTAATTCTCTGTATTTTAAACATATGATTGTCTTATACAAATTATTCGATTCTTTAAATATGTTTATTAGCTTCGTAAAAAACAAAATTGAATATGTAAATATTGTTATATTCCAATTCAATGTATATTTTAAGTGGAATATAAAAAATAATAATAAAACGAACCAAATAGCTAACTATCGAATGAAGACTGTAAATTACAAAGACACAGTCTCGAAACGTAACATCAACCTAGCTAGCTTGACACCATCTTTAGATTAACGTACGATTTTATTCGTAAGGAATGATTAAACTAGTAAAATATTTGTAACTAAGGAAGGTTTTGCTCTCGTAACGAAGCAAGTCGGGATTAAATTAACTAATTTGCCAAGTTGGGTGTTCTCTTATCGAGTCTAATAACACGTTTAACGTTTTGCCAGTTTGTGTTTGGATTTTGTTTCGTATTTTAGTTCCTGATTATAACCGTACTAAATAATTAATATTCCTTTAATTAATTTGGTGAATAAAAAAATAATGGATGTACCAAAAAATTATAAATTTGGTAGACATAAATATTCCATTGGAAGCAACGTGAGAATGTCGTTTATGTAAAAAGTGTTGCAACTTTTTAAATCTAGGAAAGGCTTGGAAGAACATATTGTATAAAATAATAAACCAATAAATTTACTTGCTTTTGTATATGAATTTGCCAATGAATTCAGTAATTAAATAAGTATTTTCTTTTTTTGTATTTTGGATATGAATTAATTAACGAGGGTATACAGCATGAATTAACATAACGATTCGTATCTATGAAATGTACTTCAAAAACACAAAATTTAGTATTTATGATAATTAAGACATCTCCCAAAAATAGATTATATAATTTTTTTCAAAGATATTTTTTTATTAACAAAATTATATGTATTTTTTAATTGACCCCGATTACCAAATGAAGGCCGATATTCCATGGAGCCATGGGCGTATAAGAGTTCCTAGACTTGCAAATCGAGGTCGACCGTTTTGTCGATTCATGGAGATCTTGGAACACAAGCAAATAAAGATGGTGGCTTTTCGTCTAAAGAGCATCACCGCCTTATGGTGGGACAAGCTAGTAGCCCAACGACAAAGGCAACGAAAAGGCCCGGTACGTTCATGGAGGAGGATGAAGCAACTAATGACGGAACGGTTCCTACCGGAAGAATGTAAGCAAATCCTTTACAAGATGTATTTGGATTGTTCACAAGGCTCGAGGCCCGTAACCGAGTGCACCACAGAGTTCATACGACTTTCCGAACGGAGAGAGATCGGCGAGATGAAGGGACAAAGGGTTGCTCGATACATCAACATACTAAGAACTTTGATATAAGAGAAGATCGGACTCCAAACTGTATGGACGGTAACGAAAGCATCAAGATTAGCCATGAAGGAGGAACTCATGGAGAAGTCCACTCGAGCCTCATCCTATCGCAAGTATTCTACACAAGCTCCCACCAAAACTTCTAGTTCTACACTTGATAAGGGGAAAGCGTAGTACCAAGCCAAACTCCCAGTGACCCTAATCCTCCCCGAAACACTATCGGATCTCAAAGCAAGCCCGTTGCACCAAACCCAGTCAACCCCTATGCCAAGCCAACATGGACCGAATGTTATCGTTGCGGTCAACCGGGCCATTAATCCAACGAGTGTAGCAACCGGAAAAATGTCATGTTCATAGAAGAAAGTGAAACTGGAGGAGAAGATGAATACGAGGGAGCTGAATTTGCGGAAAAAGAATTCAAAGAAAAAGTGATCATCATGATCTAATGGGTCCTACTATCTTCAAATGAGAAGGGCCAAAGAAAGAATTTTTCCATTCCTACTGCTTCGTCAACAAAAAGGTTTGTAACTTGATCGTAGATAATGAGAGTTGTGAAAACCTAGTCTCTCATAAATTGGTATACTACCTAGGTCTACAAACTCAATCACATGATGCACTGTATTCACTAAGATGGGTAAAGAAAGGACCTCAAGTTCATGTAACTCAAGCTTGCAAAGTTCCCCTATCTATAGGCAAACACTACAAAGAAGATGTTCTTTGTGATGTCCTCTATATGGACGCGTGCCATATCTTTCTTGGTCGACCGTGGCAATACGACAACGACGTCACCTACAAAGGAAGAGACAATGTTAAGATACTTCGATGGGGCGACCGTAAGATCGCCATGGCACCCGTAACTCACTTCAACAAAGCTCCGGGAAAGAAAGGTGAGAACTTTTTAATCATTACCTCCGATAAGCAACTTCTCGAAAGTTATTTAAAAAAAACTCAAGTCTTTTGTCTGATAGTCGTAAAGGGCTTGATGAGTGCTGAAAAGGTCAATGATGTAATTCCAGAAGAGGTTGATGAAATACTCAAACTCTTCGAGGGCCTAATCTCCGATGATCTACCTTTCGAATTGCCTCCCATGAGGGATATCCAACATCAGATAGACCTAATTTCAGGTGCTAGTCTACCAAACCTTCCTCACTACCGCATGAGTCCTAAGAAGAACAAAATCTTAAGGGAACAAGTTGAGGAACTCTTGAGGAAAGGATTCATCCGAGAAAGCTTAAGCCCATGATTCGTCCCCGTTTTCCTTGTACCAGAGAAAGTTAACCAATGGAGGATGGGCATCGATAGTCGCGCCATCAACAAGATCACTATCAAGTATTAGTTTCCCATCCCCCGTTTGGAATACATGATTAACGAACTACCCGATGCGAAACTATTTTCACAAATCGATCTCCGAATCGGCTACCACAAAATCCGGATCCGACTTGATGACGAATAGAAAACGACATTCAAGACACCATTTGGGCTATACAAGTGGCTATTCATGTCCTTTGGAACCTCCAACGCCCCAAGCACTTTTATGAGGACGATGAACCAATTTATCCGCCCATTCGTCGGCTTTTTCGTAGTGGTATACTTTGATGACATACTCATCTATAATCGAAGCAAAAATGGATTACTTAGTACACCTCCGACAAGTCTTAACCATGGTCCAAGAAAACAAACTCTATATAAACCTAAATAAGTGTTATTTTTACACCAACAAGCTCCTATTTTTAAGATTCATTGTTCGGGAGGTCGACATAGAAGTGGACGAAGAGAAAGTCTGTGCAATAAAGGTATGGCCCACTCCCAAAACCGTATCCGATGTTCGGAGATTTAACGGACTAGCAACCTTTTATCATAAATTTGTAAGAGATTTTAGCACCATCACCACGCCTATCACCGAATGTATGATAAAATGGGAAAGTTCCAATGTGGATCCGATCAAGACCGAAGCTTTGCCTTAATCAAAGACAATCTAAGCACTGCACGGGTTTTCGCTCTTCCGGACTTTGATAAAGTATTTGAAGTTGAATGTGATGCAAGCAGAGTAGGAGGAGGAGTTGTCCTTTCTCAAGAGAAAAAAGTGGTTGCATTCTTTACTGAAAAGCTAAGCGATGCCCTTCAAAAGTGGAGAACTTATGATCAAGAGCTTTATGTCATTGTCTGAGCCAAGAAGCAATGAGAATACTATCTCATACAAAAAGAATTTGTGCTCTTCACCAACCAGCAAGCCCTAAAGTTCATCAATAGCCAAAGGTCGGTAAGCAAAATGCATGCACGGTAGGTAAGTTATTTGCAAAAGTTTCCCTTTGTCATTAAACCCAAATCGGGAGTTCATGAGTTTTAAGTAAAACTAAAATAATCATATAAATGGATATCTTTTACATTACGTGTAACTTATTAAAACCGCCATCAATTTGATAATAAACAATATTTATTCGACGTTTTTTTAACAAACAATTACATTAAAATTTTTGCCAACTAGCCAATTTGTCTCAAAATGATATAACAATGTCCAAGTTGCAAAATTATTCTTCCCCATTAATTCTCTGTATTTTAAACATATGATTGTCTTATACAAATTATTCGATTCTTTAAATATGTTTATTAGCTTCGTAAAAAACAAAATTGAATATGTAAATATTGTTATATTCCAATTCAATGTATATTTTAAGTGGAATATAAAAAATAATAATAAAACGAACCAAATAGCTAACTATCGAATGAAGACTGTAAATTACAAAGACACAGTCTCGAAACGTAACATCAACCTAGCTAGCTTGACACCATCTTTAGATTAACGTACGATTTTATTCGTAAGGAATGATTAAACTAGTAAAATATTTGTAACTAAGGAAGGTTTTGCTCTCGTAACGAAGCAAGTCGGGATTAAATTAACTAATTTGCCAAGTTGGGTGTTCTCTTATCGAGTCTAATAACACGTTTAACGTTTTGCCAGTTTGTGTTTGGATTTTGTTTCGTATTTTAGTTCCTGATTATAACCGTACTAAATAATTAATATTCCTTTAATTAATTTGGTGAATAAAAAAATAATGGATGTACCAAAAAATTATAAATTTGGTAGACATAAATATTCCATTGGAAGCAACGTGAGAATGTCGTTTATGTAAAAAGTGTTGCAACTTTTTAAATCTAGGAAAGGCTTGGAAGAACATATTGTATAAAATAATAAACCAATAAATTTACTTGCTTTTGTATATGAATTTGCCAATGAATTCAGTAATTAAATAAGTATTTTCTTTTTTTGTATTTTGGATATGAATTAATTAACGAGGGTATACAGCATGAATTAACATAACGATTCGTATCTATGAAATGTACTTCAAAAACACAAAATTTAGTATTTATGATAATTAAGACATCTCCCAAAAATAGATTATATAATTTTTTTCAAAGATATTTTTTTATTAACAAAATTATATGTATTTTTTAATTGACCCCGATTACCAAATGAAGGCCGATATTCCATGGAGCCATGGGCGTATAAGAGTTCCTAGACTTGCAAATCGAGGTCGACCGTTTTGTCGATTCATGGAGATCTTGGAACACAAGCAAATAAAGATGGTGGCTTTTCGTCTAAAGAGCATCACCGCCTTATGGTGGGACAAGCTAGTAGCCCAACGACAAAGGCAACGAAAAGGCCCGGTACGTTCATGGAGGAGGATGAAGCAACTAATGACGGAACGGTTCCTACCGGAAGAATGTAAGCAAATCCTTTACAAGATGTATTTGGATTGTTCACAAGGCTCGAGGCCCGTAACCGAGTGCACCACAGAGTTCATACGACTTTCCGAACGGAGAGAGATCGGCGAGATGAAGGGACAAAGGGTTGC
Source organism: Saussurea involucrata (assembly GCA_033807775.1). Lineage (NCBI taxonomy): Eukaryota > Viridiplantae > Streptophyta > Magnoliopsida > Asterales > Asteraceae > Saussurea > Saussurea involucrata. The sequence goes on along the minus strand of CM066319.1, from coordinate 67,016,419 downwards.
TCGATACATCAACATACTAAGAACTTTGATATAAGAGAAGATCGGACTCCAAACTGTATGGACGGTAACGAAAGCATCAAGATTAGCCATGAAGGAGGAACTCATGGAGAAGTCCACTCGAGCCTCATCCTATCGCAAGTAATCTACACAAGCTCCCACCAAAACTTCTAGTTCTACACTTGATAAGGGGAAAGCGTAGTACCAAGCCAAACTCCCAGTGACCCTAATCCTCTCCGAAACACTATCGGATCTCAAAGCAAGCCCGTTGCACCAAACCCAGTCAACCCCTATGCCAAGCCAACATGGACCGAATGTTATCGTTGCGGTCAACCGGGCCATTAATCCAACGAGTGTAGCAACCGGAAAAATGTCATGTTCATAGAAGAAAGTGAAACTGGAGGAGAAGATGAATACGAGGGAGCTGAATTTGTGGAAAAAGAATTCAAAGAAAAAGTGATCATCATGATCTAATGGGTCCTACTATCTTCAAATGAGAAGGGCCAAAGAAAGAATTTTTCCATTCCTACTGCTTCGTCAACAAAAAGGTTTGTAACTTGATCGTAGATAATGAGATTTGTGAAAACCTAGTCTCTCATAAATTGGTATACTACCTAGGTCTACAAACTCAATCACATGATGCACTGTATTCACTAAGATGGGTAAAGAAAGGACCTCAAGTTCATGTAACTCAAGCTTGCAAAGTTCCCCTATCTATAGGCAAACACTACAAAGAAGATGTTCTTTGTGATGTCCTATATATGGACGCGTGCCATATCTTTCTTGGTCGACCGTGGCAATACGACAACGACGTCACCTACAAAGGAAGAGACAATGTTAAGATATTTCGATGGGGCGACCGTAAGATCGCCATGGCACCCGTAACTCACTTCAACAAAGCTCCGGGAAAGAAAGGTGAGAACATTTTAATCATTACCTCCGATAAGCAACTTCTCGAAAGTTATTTAAAAAAAAACTCAAGTCTTTTGTCTGATAGTCGTAAAGGGCTTGATGAGTGCCGAAAAGGTCAATGATGTAATTCCAGAAGAGGTTGATGAAATACTCAAACTCTTCGAGGGCCTAATCTCCGATGATCTACCTTCCGAATTGCCTCCCATGAGGGATATCCAACATCAGATAGACCTAATTTCAGGTGCTAGTCTACCAAACCTTCCTCACTACCGCATGAGTCCTAAGAAGAACAAAATCTTAAGGGAACAAGTTGAGGAACTCTTGAGGAAAGGATTCATCCGAGAAAGCTTAAGCCATGTTTCGTCCCCGTTTTCCTTGTATCAAAGAAAGTTAACAAATGGAGGATGGGCATCGATAGTCGCGCCATCAACAAGATCACTATCAAGTATTAGTTTCCCATCCCCCGTTTGGAATACATGCTTGACGAACTACCCGATGCGAAACTATTTTCACAAATCGATCTCCGAATCGGCTACCACAAAATCCGGATCCGACTTGATGACGAATAGAAAACGACATTCAAGACACCATTTGGGCTATACAAGTGGCTATTCATGTCCTTTGGAACCTCCAACGCCCCAAGCACTTTTATGAGGACGATGAACCAATTTATCCGCCCATTCGTCGGATTTTTCGTAGTGGTATACTTTGATGACATACTCATCTATAATCGAAGCAAAAATGGATTACTTAGTACACCTCCGACAAGTCTTAACCATGGTCCAAGAAAACAAACTCTATATAAACCTAAATAAGTGTTATTTTTGCACCAACAAGCTCCTATTTTTAAGATTCATTGTTCGGGAGGTCGACATAGAAGTGGACGAAGAGAAAGTCTGTGCAATAAAGGTATGGCCCACTCCCAAAACCGTATCCGATGTTCGGAGATTTAACGGACTAGCAACCTTTTAAAATAAATTTGTAAGAGATTTTAGCACCATCACCACGCCTATCACCGAATGTATGATAAAATGGGAAAGTTCCAATGTGGATCCGATCAAGACCGAAGCTTTGCCTTAATCAAAGATAATCTAAGCACTGCACGGGTTTTCGCTCTTCCGGACTTTGATAAAGTATTTGAAGTTGAATGTGATGCAAGCAGAGTAGGAGGAGGAGTTGTCCTTTCTCAAGAGAAAAAAGTGGTTGCATTCTTTACTGAAAAGCTAAGCGATGCCCTTCAAAAGTGGAGAACTTATGATCAAGAGCTTTATGTCATTGTCTGAGCCAAGAAGCAATGAGAATACTATCTCATACAAAAAGAATTTGTGCTCTTCACCAACCAGCAAGCCCTAAAGTTCATCAATAGCCAAAGGTCGGTAAGCAAAATGCATGCACGGTGGGTAAGTTATTTGCAAAAGTTTCCCTTTGTCATTAAACCCAAATCGGGAGTTCTCAACCAGGTACCCGATGGATTGAGTTGATGAGCTACTTTAATGATCACCCACGCCCAATAGATCATTAGATTCGAGGTTCGAAAAGAGGAATATGAAGAAGATGGTGATTTAAAAGAGATTTGGTCCATATGAAAAATGGGTACACCAATGGACAACTACTATATACAAGACAAACATCTTTTCAAAGGTAACCATTATTATTGCATACCTAAATCTTCTCTTCGTGAAAAACTACTCAGAGACCTACATGCAGGAGCATTAGGCGGATATTTAGGCCAAAACAAAACCATCGCTAGTATCCTTGAACGGTACCATTGGTCGCACTTGAAGCAGGGTGTAGGAGAAATCGTCTGAAAGTGCTATATTTGTCAAGTTGCTAAATATCAATCTCAAAACACCAGTCTCTACTTACCGTTGTCGGTTCACGATGATATTTAGCAAGACTTGTCCATGGAGTTTGTCTTTGGACTACCCCATACACAAATAGGAGTCGACTCTAACTTTGTAGTGGTCGACCGATTCTCCAATATGATGTTTCATTGCTTGCAAGAAGACCGTCGATGCAAGCAACATCACCAAGTTGTTTTTTAAGGAGGTAGTTCGCTTACACAGTGTTCCAAATACTATCACTTTCGATCGTGACACAAAGTTTTTGGCCACTTATGGGTCACTATTTGGCGTTTGTTCAGGACCTCATTGAACAAAAGTAGTACCGCTCACCCTCAATTCAATGGCTAAACCATGGTGATGAATCGAGCATTGGGAAAACATGCTTAGGAACATATGTGGTGATAAACCTAAACAATGGGATCTTGTTCTTCCATAAATAGAGTTTCCCTATAATAGTGCAACCTGTAACACCCCTAAAATAAGGGAAATTTAAACCTGAATAATGACGTAACCAAGGCATCTATATAAAATAACCCACCCAAAAAGGGGAAATAGTAATAACGTTTACATCTCGAATAATGGAATGATAAATAGAAACCTATTAAACTAAAGTACATTAAGTTTAGATTACACACGTGCCACTATCAACTTCCCAAAAGGTTCTACCAAATGTATGTATGTCAATTCAACCAAAAGTCATCTATCCCAAAAATGTCGTCTAACGGTATCCACACTACACTCAATACTTCGGAGCACCACCGCTAAGAGAACCTGATATACATTTCATTTAAAATAGAGTGTTAGGCTTTACGCCTAATGATAACAAATAGTATTTTTCCAAGAGTGTGAAACCACAATTGTATTTTTCCAAGAGTATGAAGTACGTTTGTTTCCATATAAACAACATAGGAACCATACTGTCCATAACTCATCTTATGATGACCGGGGAGACCCGATTTTCCAAGGATTGTAGCGGAACACAAAACTAAACTACTTTCCTTGTTAGTGAGTTCATACTAGGATCAATGGCCACGAGCTCTCCGACTCGTACATTAGATGTGGGACAGGGCACCCAATGATCCTAGTCATACTCGTTCACTAGGATTACATTTACGGTTTGTGGCAAGTATTCGATCCCACATAACCGTACCAAGTTGCCTCCGATGACCCAATATCTTAGCTAGTTACAAAAGAAATCATCCTAAAAATAAATTGACCGTATACCTATGGATCCATTAGTAATAGTCTAAGGCCTGTCACAATTACAATTGTGACCAGACTATAATCACACATATAGTTTACCCAATCATAATTCCATACAATGCACTTCTTTGTATAATCAATACTGTTGATCCAAACCCTTCAGTGATTTGATAATGACTCTCAGAATTACTTAGTGAAAATTGTAAGTAAACAATATGTATCAGTGTTTCACCATCTAAGAAAATATACTAAGTCTGTTTAGTATCACTGATGGAAAACACATGTTTTAATTTATACTTCAGTGATACATATACATCAGTGAGCCCTGAGCATTTTCAGCCTCACTGATGATCACTGAAAGTTCATCTTGTAATTATTTGCTTATGATCCCTAAAGACAAGACTCGCGCAACTCAGTTCAAAGCTGAAATCGAAGACCAAGCTGAAGAACGAGTGACTAAGTCTACTAGTGACCTGATGCGGATATCAGCGAAGCCAAGACTTGTCCATTTCACGCGAAGTTTCAAGTAGAAGACTTCAGCGAGAGCTGAACTTTATCATACGCTGATAAAGATACATTCAGCGTTCGCTGATCATGAAGCCTATTCTACAAGCAACTTTTGTCTTATCTCTCTTTGCACGCCTTTTGTACGATTTGTCAGAACGGACATCCCTTTTGCCCAGGATCGTACAAACCACTCTACAGCTACACTGTTCATCATGCTACCACTAGGATGTTTGCTAAAGTCAAATTCATGCAACCAACCAGACGTTGCCACGCGTAAAGTTGTACAGACTTGCATTAAATGCATGCAACATAAATAAAGAAACCCTACTTCATTTTTGAAGTTCTCGGCTTCTTCCTCGCTGAACTTCTTAGTGTTAGAAAATTATCCTTAGTTTTCTAAATCTTCTTTCTCTCTATTTCTTAGTGCAAGAATTTTGTGTGATTCTCTAGTTTGTTTAGATTAGTTTTTTAACTTGATCTTATTCCGCAACAAACTGTAAATTGTTTGATATATATCAATAAACAATTTTAAAGATAAAAATATGTGTTTGTATTCAACCCCCCCCCTTCCACAAACACAAATTACATAGATAATGGCTCTCTTGCCAAACCACCTCGATTTAGCAAAGACAACTTTAATCTTTGGAAAAATCGAATGACGCTTTTCTTGGAAGGTGTAGATCCCACTATACCTTACTATGTTGAAACTGGACCTTATGTTCCTTTCATCATAGATCCTGCTATTCCAGCCACTGCTAACACACCCACTGTCCCTGAAAAACTTATCGTTAAGCAAGTTTCTCAGTGGACGGACGATGACAAGAAGAAGGTGGCCATTGACACAAAGGCCAGATCCATCATCTCCATGGCACTTCCTGATGAAGTGTACCATTCCATAATGAACCTGAAAAGTTCCAAAGACATGTTGGACACTATCTGCGTTCAGTATGAAGGTACTGAAGATGTACAAGAATCCAGGAGAATAAACCTGGTAAGACAATATGAAAGTTTCATCTGTGGTAAGAATGAAACTCTCTCTGAAGTTCACCAACGTTTCAATTGTTTAATTATTGATTTAAAAACTGTTGGTAAAATTTACTCTAACTCCGAGATTCTGACAAAATTCTTGGAATGTCTTCTTGAAAGTTGGGACAATTGTACCATGTGTCTTAAGTTATCTAAGGATCTTAAATTTATGACCCTCTCTACCTTATTTGGCACTATGCTCAATTATGAGCAGTCGTGTCAACTTAAGAAGAATCTTGTCAAATATTCCAAAAGCACACATGTTACTTTACTCTCCTTAGAGTCAGTACCTGCTCAGCGATCCACTATCACGATCACTGAAATGGAATCTAACTCTAATGATTCACCAGGCGCTGATCCTTCAGAACTTGATGAATCTCTGGCACTCCTGACAAATTCTTTCAGGAGGTTTGCTAGAAAGAGTAACTTTAGAAGAAATAAACCTCTTTCACTCACTGACAAGCCTAAATCTACTCCTGTTGATAAGGCTACTGCTACCTTCTTTAACTATGAAACTGTACGATACTTTGCAAATGAATGCAGGTCAAAGAAAGTTTTCAAGCCTTCTTCATTCTTCAAGAAATCATCTAACCCAAGGGCTAGAGATGACAAGTACCAGAAGCTTAAAGAAAAGTATGCTAAGCTGAAAGCATACAAAAAGAAGGGAAAAGGTCTGATAGTTGAAGATCATGAATGGGCTGAGTCTGATGAAGAATCAGATTCAGATGAAGAAGATGAGGCCAATCTCTACCTCATGGCAAAAATAAAAGAGGAGGAAGAACAAACTGAAATTCCCTCTACTTCTAACTCTCAGGTATCAATCTCTTCAACCTCTACTTCAGCTATCACTGAAGCTGATAGACTTCGAGCTATAGATATGCTGATAGACTTCGAGCTATCGTACGATCCTGGACAAAAGGGATGTACGTTCTGACAAATCGTATAAAAGGCGTGCAAGGAGATAAGACAAAAGTTGCATGTAGAACCTGCTTCATGATCAACGAACGCTGAATGTAACTTTATCAGCGAATGATAAAGTTTAGCTCTCGCTGAAGTCTTCTACTTGAAACTTCATGTGAAATGGACAAGTCTTGGCTTCGCTGATATCCGCATCAGGTCACTAGTAGACTTAGTCACTCGTTCTTCAGCTTGGTCTTCGATTTCAGCTTTGAACTCAGTTGTCGCGAGTCTTGTTTGTCGCGAGTCTTGTCTACAGGGATCATATGCAAACAATTACAAGATGAACTTTCAGCGATCATCAGTAAGGCTGAACATGCTCAGGGCTTACTGATGTACTGGTATCACTAAAGTATAAATTAAAACCCGTGTTTTCCATCAGCGATACTAAACAGACTTAGTATATTTTCTTAGATGGTGAAACAATGATACATATTGTTTACTTACAATTTTCACTAAGTAATTCTGAGAGTCATTATCAAATCACTGAAGGGTTTAGATCAACAATCTCCCCCTATTTGATGATGACATAGCAATAAAACAAAATTCCTAGGTTAAAAACATAAGGATAAAAAGGACTCATAAAATACGTGTCCCAATTACAGTTTTCAGGGATCTTTTCTTAGTACTGATGGAGTAAAATACTTCATTGAAATTTTTCATTAACTTCGTAAACAATATTACAAGGGAAGTGGAAAAATTATAAGTACAATGAAAATAATTTCAAGTACAAATGGTTACAAGCTGATAAAATAGAAGAATATAGAAGGTGATTCTATCAGCTATTCAGGTTCTCCCTTGAAGAGAAGTTCATCAAGGGTGTCAGTCGGTGGGATCATCCAATCAGGGACTGTTACTCCTTGATCCCGTCTTCGTTTGGCTTCACGGTAGATATGGGCTTGATGAATCTTCCAAGGAATGAGCGATCACACCAATACAAGAGGTCTCTGAGTTGTTCGATAGGAGTGATGGGTAACTCAGATATTCTTTGAAAGTAGTGGCGACCATAGTAGTCAAGAAAGAATATACCGTAAGGTTTACTAACTACCTTTCCAACTTCAAAATCTTCAGTGGGAGGGAGAGAGATGTTAAGTCCTGAAAGATCAGCATCTGGACCAAGTACAGTTTCATGAGAAAAGTCAACACCAGTTTCGTTTCTTATGACAGGGCCTGAAGATGGTGGAGGCTTTTTCTTTGGAGCGGTTCATTTAGGTTTGATGGCTGGAATGGGCAGATCAACAGCTGAGGAGACTTGGTCGATTAGCCTGTTAATGGCGTTTTCAACATAAGACTTGTAGTTTGATCGAGATCGCTGAATTGCGACCTGAATTTCCAACCATTCGTTCAGTCCAAGCTTTTCCAACTCTGAGGTATAGCAGGTTCTTGACACACCGTTCTCCCTGATCATCTGGACATCACCGATAGTAGCACCTCCGACAGTTTCCCCCTCAGGTTTACCTTATTTCTTCTTGCTGGTACCAACCTAAAGTGGAGTTTCTTCTTACACATGGCAAGGGTATTATCGTTGACCTTTCTTTTCTCTTATTTCTTCTTTCCAGCATCTTTAAGCAGTTTCTTCTGGACTTCGAAAGGAAATTTCTTCAGCTGAGGATCCTGTACTGAACGTTTGGCAAGTTCAATAGCAAAAGCCTTATCAGAGAGCTCAACCTTATGTTGTTCAGCGAGAATCTTCTCAGCCTTGAGAGCTTCAGCGATTTCCCTTGGAGTCAGACAGCTGAGATGGGCAGGAATGAGACGCTAACTTTCTAGCTTCTGAATCATCGATGCTTTCCTTCTTCGTTCATCTTCATCTGACATTTGAGGAGTCAGAGAAGGTCTTCTGGGGTGGGAAAGCAGTTCTTCTTCAACTTGTACTTCAGTCTCATCCAGAACAGAGACTGGGATTATTTGTTCTTCAGCGTTGAGCTCTGGGATTATTTGCAGCGTTGTTGTTGTAGGAGCTTCAGCGGTAGCCTCAAGCAGGGGAGAGGACTAGCTGAAACAAAATGATCAATGGAGTTATATCATTTGAAGGTGAAAGAGATAGAGAAAGGAAAGGTTTAAGTGTATAGAGGTTTTATGAGTAGGAGGGTAGAAATGGAGAATTGGTAGAGGAGGGAGGCAGTGTATGGAAGAAAAGATAACATACCTGACAGATTGGCTTCTTTAGAAGGATAGCCAAGTTGTCTTCAGCAAGCCTTTGTTTTTGCCATGCCGCGTGTTCTTTGAAGGAGACTTTTCAGCGTTCCCCTCCCCTGGTTCATTAATGGAAACCCCTTTTAGCGCAGGGGCTTTGATCACTTCATGATGAAATAAAAATCCGTCTTCATCATCATCATCATTCTGAGGCTTGAATGATGGTTCTTCATCAACGATGTCGACATCTTGTTCTTCATCTTCTTCTTCCTCCTCATCCTCAGAGAGAATTTCCACAGTGTTGTCAACTAGGGAATGAGGAGGGTCTTCGCCTCGCTCCCCCTCAGATGGAGAAGGACTTTCCGCGGTTCCCTCAAGATTATCACCTTCCTGAGAGTCTTTCTCTTGGAGTTCTTCCTCCCCCTCAACAGTTCGAGGGAAGATTTCAATGATCTTCTCCCCCTCTTCCACCGAATGGGGGGAGGTAGCAGTGACAGCAGCAACATTAACCTCAGGGTCCCTGTCTTCGTGGCCAGGGTGCCCTAAAGTCATCTCAACCTCTGCCATTCTGTCTTCAAGGCCAGAAATAGTAGGTGTGGTTTCAATGATGAATTCCACAACTATGTCTAACTTCTCTCGGTCAGCCTGAGAAAAGTGAGATAGAGGGACAGTGGGAGCCTCTATCCGCTGAAGAATCTTGGTGAGCAAGGAGTTGTTTTCAGCAACCTATTTAGTGAGACTGCTCACCTCTCCTTTGAGGCCAGAGTAGTCGGTCTTCAGCGTTCCAACCTCGTTGTTGAGGATGGAGAAGTTGTTTGAGAGATCGGTGATGGTGTTCTGTAAGTTGGAGAGGTTGGTGGAGACAACGTTCTCCAATTAATTCACTCCCCCTTGCAGTGAGGAAATGTCAGTCGATGTTTCTTTGCCTGCAAGGGCGGTGGAGACATTCTTCAGCGTTTCTCCAGCAGTAGTAATTGCTGAGGTGTTGTTGGTGATGTTGGTGGATATAGAATCCAGTTTCTCAGCGATGTCCTTGAGGGACGTGCTGATAGTCCCCAAGTTAGGACCTGAAAAAGAAAGTAACTGGTGAGCAAAGGAAAGCACAGAAGTCAGGGGTGCAGAGAGGGATATGGATGGTGTTTGGATACATGTAGGATTAGGATTGGAGAAGGTGTCGAAGTTACGAGTGCTGCTCCAATCTTCCATGTCATCCTCTAGAGAGTGAGCAGGAATAGTTGTCGAGGATCCTATAGGTCTTGTAGCATTGCGCCGGATGAAGCCTTGCAGAGCTGAGGCGTGTGTGTCCATCAGTGGGAATGATGGCATGGTTTGTGCAATTCTGTTGATGAAAGAAGGAGTAGAAGCGACGGATAAGAGAGGTGGGATAGCAACTTCAGCGCTGGTGACGCTGGAAATGACCTCCGCAGCGCTTTGAGGCGCTGAGGATGTTGGGCGCTTATCCAAGAAAGTCTCAGAGAACTAGGTCTCTGAAACGGTTGTAGAAGGGGTGGCTTCAATAGATGTGGGGGAGTGGACCACGAAATCATCCATCGTTGCCTGTGAAGAGGCCAACGTGGAGTCTTTAGCTTGGGAAGGTTGGGTTGCTCTGTTGAGGGCTTCTTGGACTTATGGGTGCCAAGTTGGGTAGTAGAGTGTTTCCTCTTTTTCAGAGAGGTAGTTGTGGCAGCCTGGGTCACAGCGGGGGGTTGTACCGCTGTAGGGATAGCTGCAGAATGCGAAGAAGTGGGGCGGAGAAGCGAGAGAAGAGTAGAAAGATGTACCTCACCTTCGATGGGTTTGAAGTCGAGTACCTTGGGGCCTACCTGGGAGAGCCTGTAGTCTCCATGGGTGGGGTAGTGGCTTCCTAGAGCCATTTTCAGAACGACTGAGATGAACCTTAGGTAGTGAACTGTTGATGAGCGTTCAGGTTGCTCTACCCTGTCCATCAGGTCTTCAATGATGAAGCGAACATAGTCAACATGCAGGCCTTTGAGGAGTGCGTAGGCCATAGCGAGTTGGGATTTGCTGGCTTGATCAGTGGAGCCAGTCTTCGCTGTCATACAACTTATGATATATGATATTCTTCTCAGGTTCCTTGTTGCGGTTGGTATTCCAGAGATAGTTCATTTGATCAAGGAAGTTGATCAAAAGTTGCTTACCCTCAGTGGTGTTAGGGTCAGGGAAAGGAACGAAGGGGTTGGCCTTAGAGCTTCCTGGTAGGTTCAATGCTGATCAAAGTGCAGCAGGGGAAAGGGTGCGGTGTGCAGTATACCGATAACTAAGTATTCTTTGCCAGTCTTGTTAAAGACCGCAATGGTGCGGTGTGCAGTATACCAGAACTGTTGTAGGAGATGTCGATGAGCAGGGGGTGTTATGGTCATAGCTGTTGAGAGTGGGCAGGTTTTGATAAAGTTTACAGCGTCAGTAAGATGAGGGGCATATTTCTTTTTGGTAAACTCCAACAGGGCATAGGAGTTGTTGGAGGCAAAGGTGATTTGGTTCAGCTCATGTTTCATGTTGTGATCCTTGGACATGGTGGAAGAAACAGTAGCAGGAGCAGCAGTGGTAGGGATGTTTGAAGATGCCATCTCTGTTTAGAACACAAAGGATATAGAAGAAATTTCTTAAAATGGAAATAGTTATCCAAAATAAGGGTTTTTGAGGTTTTTAGGGTTTTACAGTTTCTGTTTAAGGAAAAAAAGTGCAAAAAGTGTGTTTTCTAGTTTCAAAGAAGTTTAAAACTAGTGAAAAACAATGTTTTCCAGTTTCCTTTTAAGGAAAGGGACTCTGGAAAAACATATGAAAGTATTAAGTTTAAGATTTTTATTTTAAACTTAAGAGAAAAACTGTATTTCAAGTTTTGTTCATAAGATCATGAAGAAGATGATCTTATGTTTGAAGAACGTTTGTTTTGATCCAATGTATCAATAAATGAGATCAAAACAAGAAATATAAAAGTTTAAGATAAGAAGATATTAACCTGTATGAGTGAAGGTTGAAGATTCGATCAACAAGTTTATAATATCCTAGTTTCAAGAACATACTGCTTGAATATTTTCTTGCTTGAGAGAGATTATGCACGTAAAAGGTAAAAATATAAACATGAAGTGTTTATATAGTGAGAGTAGAGAGAGAAAATGATGAGGGGGAAAAGTTACTCATCATGACACGAACACGTCCCATGAAGCTTATTGGATAAGATTTCGAAACGGGCGAACGTGTCAGACAAAAAGTCGTGCCAGGGGTTATCCGTTTGATGACGTCATGGTCAAAAACGTCTTTTCATTTTCAAAACACCTCCCTAAATGGTCCAGGGGCAATTTTAAATGAAGAAACACTGAAAAAGAAAGTTTCAGTGATGGATTTGTGTTTCAAAAGATCACTGAATTAAAAAATATCAGCGACCCAATTTATTTGAAAAACAAACATACTGAAGTAAACTTCAGCGAAAGGGAATAGAAAAACATACATTAGTATCAGCGAATCCATTTTGTTCAGATATTAGAGGATGAATAAAGAGATAGAATTTCCTTTATCACTGATCTAATGCGTTATCACTGAAGATATAATCTTCAAGGTTCAGCATGCCAAACTCGCTGATGAAAAAAATTCAATCTTGTCTCATCAAGAGGTTTGGTGAAAAGATCAGCTAACTGAATGTCATTAAGGATAAAGTGATGTTCTATGTCACCATTCATCACATGATCTCTGATAAAATGATACCTGATCTCGATGTGTTTGGTCTTTAGGTGTAGCACTGGATTATTTGCTATAGCGATGGCACTAGTGCTATCGCAATAGATTGGAATTTTGAAAAGCTGAAGGTCATAGTCTAATAGTTGATTTTTCATCCATAAGACCTGAGCACAACAGCTTCCAGCAACTACATACTCAGCTTCAGCTATAATGGTGTGTTAGGACCATAAATGTCCTACATATTAGAAAGATATATAAATAATTATATAGTGCTTTATTAGATTAATTATTTATTGTTAAAGCCTTTTATTCATTAATTGGGCTTAGTTTAGGGTTAATGGGCTTGGGCCTTGTTTGTCTAAAGGCCTAAGTATATAAGGTTTTGTTAACCTTAGTTTTAGGGTTAAGCGATTCATTAGACAAGGTGAGAGCTTAATTGTTAGAGAGAGATAGTTGTGTTTTTCATTCAAACCTTTGTAACTATCTTGATTTATGAATACGAAAGGGATGACAAGTTGAAATCATCAATCGTTCTTGTTATTTCTCATTGAATCGTTGTTACCTGATCAAACTGGAATTATCAATTGGTATCAGAGCAGAATCGGTGATTTGAAGATACGAAAGAAATCGAACGAAAGCAAGAAAAAGCAAGAAATTCGTATTGAATTTTCTGGAAAAACACAGCGAGCCGTGTCGCCTATTCCCGGAGATTGAACCGTCGGATCGTCATGAATTTTGGACAGTAGCTCAAAGACATTCGATTTTACATTCTGAACGGTTGGATTAATCGTTTGAGGTCCAGAAGGCATCCAGATTAATTTCGACATACTGCAGATTTTTCTTGAAGAAAATCGTTCCTCAATCGGGTTTGCAAAGTTCTTTCATCAATTAAATATTTTTCTGTTATATCTCGATTGGTTAATTGCTTTAATCTAGTCTTTATCTGCGTTTACAAGGACTCAAAGGTATAAAATTTTCAAGTTAAAAATCAAATCTTGAGTTTTTGGTGTTCTTAAATTTTTGTGGTGGTTATTGAAAAATAGGATATATTTTGCTTAGAAATCGATTTGGGTATGTTTGTTTTGTGTTTTTGGTCAAAATCTAACCCTACAGGAGTGAAATCAAGCAACCCTATCGAACCCTGATCCGATTTCTTCAACCGGCCGCAGTTTCCGGGTAAGTTTCCTAATTTCTCATCACTTTCCGGACAAAAGGTTATTTTACCCGGACAAACTTAGTTATCCGGATAAAATCCTCTCTTTTCGGGCAAAACAAAGTTTGTTTTGGAATCAAGTTTCCGGTCAAACCAGCTTTCCGGTCAAATATCAAGTTTCCGGTCAAAACAAAGCTTTCCGGTCAAATTTCAATAAAACCAACTTTCCGGTCAACATTCCGGACAAACACTTTCCGGATGAGTTTTTTTTTTAGTTTAAGCCGTACTTGTTGACCGGATTATTATTCTTTTTCACGTTTGACCAATTTTTTTTTCGTTTCATCCATAGCACACATACAAAATATTATAAAGAATACAAAGTTGTTTTATTTTGTTTGACTTAATTTTGTTTGGTTTGTTTTTGATCGAGAAATAAGTTTTTCATCCGGTAAGTGATATTTTTTGCGAGAAAATCTTTACCCGGTAAGTCCTATTCGTTTCATCCGGTAAGTCACAACTTGTTGTCCGGTAAGAATCTCAACCATCCGGTAAGTGCTATTTTGTGCGAGAACTTCATCACCCGGTAAGTTCCTTTTCACCCGGTAAGTCACATCATCTTTATCCGGTAAGTGCCATTTTTGCGAGAACAACTCACCGGTAAGTTTTGATTGGTAAGTTCTCGTCGGTACCCGAGTTACCGCACGTCTCGTGATTAAAAGTTTTAACGAAAGTTGCGATTTTTTTCTTAACGATCGATTTGCAATTTTTTTTGTGACGCGTGAGATTTTTTGCGACGATTTGCAATTATTAGCGACTATTATTATTTTTGTTATTTATTTTCGTCGTTCTTGATCTAACTTGGTTTGTTTATCTTGCAGATTTCACTCTCGAAGAGTGATTTCGTTCGTTCGAATTCGATAATAATCAGATTTTAATTTTTGGAAACGAATTTATTTTTAGATTTGTTTTTCAAATTTAATTTTTGATTTTCTTCCGCAAGTTTTAAAGACTATATAAGAATGTATGAAAAGAATATCAAGCTAGCAGATGAAGCGATCAGCAAGAATATCACAACTCTGAAGGAACTGAGATTGCAAGCAATTGAAAGTTCTGAGAAGCTTGCTAAATCTGAAGAAAAGGCGACAGCATTAGAGTCTGAAAACACTGAGGTGAAAAGAAAGCTGTCTGATTTATCATCACGAGATGATATCAAGGAGACTGAGACTAAGCAAGCAAGGCTACATGAACAGAATATCAAGCGATCAGATGACTTGTGCAACAAGTACATCAAAGAACTGAAGGAACTAAAATCTCAAATCTGGAATAGTTCTGAGAAGCTGGCTGAAGAAGAAGAGAAAAGGAAACTCCTCAACTGTGAAAACCTTGAGCTTAAAAGTAAACTAAATACTCTTGAAAAGGTTTTTGAAAAGGAGAAAGAAAGCTTTGCAAAGGAAAGACAATTGCTTACACAAAAGCAATCTGGGCTTTCAACCAAATCTCTTGAAGAGAAGAAGAGACTTGAGCTTATGTGCTTAAAACTTTCAAAACAGATATCCGAATTTGAAAAAGTTTTGATTTCAGAAAGAGAGAAGTTTGAAACTGAATGCAAATCTTTGACTAAAAAGAATGGCGAACTTTCTTTGAAAATAACTGATTTGGAAAAAGAATTAGACGTTCTAATCAAGGAGTCTGAGAAAAAGAAAGTTGAAAGTTTTAGGGCAAAAAGTGTGAAAGATGATTTTTTGCAGTCGAAAGAAAGATCTTTCAGACTGAGATTTCTAAACTTACAAAGAGATTATCTGAATTAGCAACCGAGATTTTGAAGGAACAAATGGTTAAATCTGATTTACAAAAGAAATTTGATTTAATTCTCAAAGAACGAAATGCTTTATCCGTTAAGGTCAAGAAACTTGAAGAAAGCAATTTCAAAGGTGTTCAACCTTCTTATGCTTCAAGTTCATTTTCTACAACTCGTTCTTCAAAGAATTTTGTCAAATCAAATGATTTTTCAAAAGATCAGATTCGACCTTCCAATCTTTTCTATAATTCTCGTGTTGATAATAAATGTTGGTCCCGAAGGGCTATACAAGTTTGTAGAAGGGGGGGGGGGGGTTGAATACAAACACACAGATTTTACTTTTCTAAATTGTTTATTGATAAATCATTAACAATTTACAGCTTGTTGCGGAAACAAGATTAAGGATAAACCTAAATCTAAACAAGTTGGAACACTAAGTTTCTTGCACTAAGAAAGAGAAGGAAATTACTAATAATAACCTATCTCAAGATAAGAAGGATGAAGTTAGCAAGTTACTTTAAAATGAAGTGAGTTCATCTTCTTATATACTGCATGCATTTAATGCATTGCAGTTTACACTTTACACGTGACAGCAGCTGATTGGTTGCATGTCATTGACCTTCGTTGACAACCTTAGTAGCCGCATGTTGAACAGTGTAGTATCAGAGTGGTTGTACGATTTCAGACAATAAGGAGGTTCTTTTTCTGACATATCGTACGGAGTCGTGCAAGGGTGGTTAAGACAAAAGTACTTTGTACGGAGGACTTCATGATCAACTTTTCATTGATTCAGCGATCTATCATTCTTTGTCAGCGAATGATAGAGTTCAGCGATAGCAAAAGTCTTGTACTTGATGCTTCACGTTGAGTGGACAAATCTGAGTCTTCGCTGATCCGCATCAGTTCATTAGGAGACTTGTCGCTGGTTCTTGAGCTTGATCTTCGACTTCAGCGTAGAACCTATGTTAACGTGAAACTTGTCTTCAGGGATCATAAGTAAACAACTAACTTATCAGCAATCACCATAAGTACTGAACAGACTCAGAGTATTATGGTGAACAGTTTCGCTGAATGTTTAAACTAAAGAGTGAGAGTTCCTATCAGCGGTACTGTAAGATCTTAGTACTTATCAGCGATAGTGAAACTCTGATACATATTGTTTACTTACAATTTTCACTAAGTATATAAGAGAGGGTCATTATCAAATCACTGAGGGTTTGGATCAACAATCTCCCCCTATTTGATTATGACATAGCAACAGAGAAAATTGCTATTTAATGTAAACATAAGGATAAAAAGAACTCATAAAATATTTGTCCCTTTTACTGTTTTCTGGGATCTTTTCTGTACTGATGGAGTAAAGTACATTCGCTGAAATTTTTCTTTAAACTGTGTAAAGATTACAGAGGGAAGTGGAAAAATTACAAGTACAGCGAATAAAATTACAAATACAAAAGATGTAGACAGATAAGGATAGAACAAATTACAAAACGATCCTATCCGTCAAAAGATTCTTCCTTGATGAGTAGTTCATCGAGGGTCTTTGATGTGGGAATCATCCAGTCAGGGACATCTACTCCTTGATTCTTTTTCTTCAGAGCTTCTTCAAAAAACAAGGGCTTCAGGTGTCTAGCTTTGATGTCGCGTCTGACTTCACACCAGTGTATGAGATCTCTGAGTTGTTCGATGGGAGCGATGTGGAGCTCAGAGACACGTTGAAAGTGATGATTTCCATAGTAGTCTAGAAACAATATATCATAGGGATCACTTACAACTGTGCCAGGAATGAAAGTTTCTCCAGGTGGTAGGGAGGTGTCAAGCGCTGAGAGATCAGCATCAGGGCCAAGAACTTCAGCACGAGAGAAACCAATACCTGTTTCATTTCGTATAGGAGGACCTGAGTCTGAGACTTTCTTTTCCTTAGCAGAGACTTTTCTTTGTTGAGGAAGAAGAGTAGAAGGAGGAATATCCACAGCAGAGGAAACCAGGTCGATCTGTTTGTTTAAGATCTTCTCGACATGGCTTTTGAACTTTGAGCGCGATCCCTGAATGGCTAATTTCGTTTCTAACCATTCAGAGAGACCAAACTTTTCTAAGGTAGCAGCATAGAAGGTTTGCTTGGTCTTGTCTTCTCTGTAGACATCTACTTCAACAACAGGAACGTCTGCGTACAGTCTTCCTCTGATGTTTACTTTGATGATTTTGGATGGTCTATATCGATAGGTCAGCATTTGTTTAGCCCATTCCAAATTCGTATCAGAGACCTTAGTCTTTTCTATAACGATCTTTTGAGCATCATCCCATAGCTGACGTTGAACATCAATGGGAACTCTTTTCAGCTTGGGGTCTTTTATTGATCGTTGAGTAAGCTGGATGGCGTATTCTCTGTCTTTTTCTTCAGCTTCCCTTCTTTCAGCGATCAGGCGTTCAGCTCTGAGGTGTTCCTTGTATTCCTTTTGGGAAACTCTGAATTTTGGAGGAACCGAAGGAAGTTGATCACGTGTCAGAATGATTCACTGATCTTCGAGTCTCTTGATCATTTCATCTCTCTTTTCTTGATCCTCTTCACTTAGCTTTTGAGGAGCCAAGGAAGGTCTGTTTTTTTGAGAGAGCATCTGTTCTTCAGGTTCATCAGTCTCAGAGATCAAATCTAAGACCGGGATTATTTCTTCAGCATTGGGAGCTGGGATTATTGTTGGTGAAGTCGCAACGGTAAGAACTTCAGCGATATCCTCAAACAGGGGAGAGGACTAGCTAAAACACAGCGATCTTACAGGTAAGAACATGGGTAGAACAGAGATAGAGAAAGAGTGGGATAAAGTGTATGGAGATTTGGAGAGAGTAGAACTGATAAATTGTATAGAGGAGGGATGTGGAGTAAGGAAGAGGTTAATGTACCTGACAAACCGGCTTTTTAAGCAAGATCATCATATTTTCATTTTCAGCGACACTTTTTCCTTTGCCCTTGTCAGCTTCAGATGCTGATGGCTTTGTCTTTGTCCGCTCCCCTGAAGGTTCATTTATCCGAATCCCTTTAAGAGCTATAGTTCTCTGAGCAGGCTTGACGATAAAAGAGTCATCATCATCGTCATCTTCATCATCATCATTCTTTGGAGAAGAGGATGGTTCATCATCGGATAAGTCAATGGCTTCTTCATCTTCAGCTTCAGACTCAGTTTCTTCAGCTTCTTCTTCGAGTTTCTCCCCCTCAGATACAGAGGTAAGCTTCTCGGT
The DNA here is from genome assembly GCA_033807775.1 of Saussurea involucrata. Lineage (NCBI taxonomy): Eukaryota > Viridiplantae > Streptophyta > Magnoliopsida > Asterales > Asteraceae > Saussurea > Saussurea involucrata. Next base: position 66,997,956 of record CM066319.1, on the reverse strand, counting down.
TCCCTCAGGGTGTTCATCTTCCTGAGGTCCAGCGGCTGCTTCAGTTGTCTTCTCACCCTCTTCAGTAAAGGTGAGGTCTTTAATCTTCTCTCCCCTGATAGATTCATCATGGGAAAGGTCTTCAGCGCTCTTGGAAGGGTCTTCAACGCTCTTCTCCGGGTCTTCAGCGCTTTTCTCCCCCTCTATTTCATGATGACTGGGAGAGGAATGAGAAGATTCATCAACTCGTGTGGTTTCCCTGTCTTCTTGGCCAGGGATCCCCACATAGATTTCAATCGCTGATAATATGTTTTCTATGCCAGAAATACCAGGATTGATCTTCACGAGTTCATCACGATCCGCCGTAGTAAAAGATGGAGGTGCAGGGGCAGGTGCAGGGGCGGTCGTGTTGGTCAGGATCTGCTGCAACACAGTGTTCATAGAAGTGATGTCATTCTTCATCGTATTTACATCAGCCTTCACATAACTCATGTCAGTCTTGACGGAGCTGACATCAATCTTTACAGCAGACATGTCACCTTCGAGTATGCCAACCGATGTCTTCAGCGTTGTGACTTCGCTGGACATGGTGTCAACTGATTTCTTGATGTCGAGGTAGTCTATGTAGATATCAGAGAGAACTTTGGCAAAGTCGGTGAGTGATTTATCAACCTTCTCCAAATCAGCTTTGGAGGCATTCTTTTCGACGACAGTTGTCAGCTTTGTAAGATTCTCTCCAGCGTTTGTTACAGCTGAAGAGTTGCCGAAAAGAGTAGTAGTCAGACCTATCAGCGTCGTGTCTATTGTCTTCAGAGAGGCGTTAATGTCTCTCAAAGTAAGACCTGTAACATATAAGAACTTGTGAACAGAGGAAAGCTCAGAAGTTTGGGGTTCAGTTACAGTATATAGGGGTTGGTGTGTACCTGCAGGAGGATTGGTGAATTCATCAAAATCTTGGGTTCCTGAGTAAAGTTCCATATCGTCAGGGAGAGTACGTGGACGTATGGTCAGCTCTGCAGGTCCTATGCCCATCACTCCTTGAAGAGTATTTTCTTTAGCTTCTGGAGGAATGACAGGTGCTTCAGTGATAACTGGAGTGGAGTCCAAATGAGTAGAGGGATAAGCGAAGGATAAGAATGGAGGTTGGTTACTGAGTTCAGCGTTGGATTCGCTGAGAATCACTTCATCAGTCTTTTGAGATACTGAAGGAGGTTGGGTAGATTCCAAGTTTGTAACCTCAGCGTTTGGAGACGCTGAAGTTGGGATAGAGTGGGTGGCTTGTTCAGCTGTGGCAGAGCGTACCACTGAACTTTCCTTCAGCCCAACAAGAGGAGCTGAGGAGTCTTTAGCAATAGATTGTTGGGGTTGCTCTTTGGTTTTCTTAGTTCTTTTGGAACCAAGTTGGGTGTCAGAATGTTTCCTTTTAAGAAAAGGAATGGTGGTTGCAGCTGGGGTATCAACGGTGGGTTTGTCCGCTGAAGGAGCTGCAGAAGTAGAAGAAGTAGGGTTTAGAAGAGTTAGCAGAGTAGAAAGACGTACCTCATTTTCCATTGGCTTGAAGTCGAGAATCTTAGGGCCGACCTGAGAGAATTTCAGGTCACCCTCTGATGGGTAGCTGTCCTTCAGGCCTTTTTGGAATACGACGCTGATGAATAGAGGATAGGGAACCCATGGAGATCTGTCAGCGACGGAGTCCACTCTGAGTACCAGGTCATCATAGATAATCGATGCCCAGTCTATATGTAGACCTTTCAGCAGTGCATATCCCATTGCTTGCTGAGGCTTAGCGGCTTGGTCAGAGGAGCCGGTCTTAGCAGTCATGCAGCTGATCACATGGGCGAAGATGAAATTCATCTCGCTGGGCATTTTTGATTTCTTGATAATGGTCGGCTGCTTCTCGGGCTTCATATCCCTTCCAGTTTTCCATACATAGACCATTGCATCGAAGAATGCAATGATGGCTTCCCTGTCTGAGTTTTTTTTTGGGGTCAGGGAGAGGAACAAAAGGTTTTTCTTTGGTGGCCAAGGGAAGGTTCAGGGCTTTGCGAATGATGGCAGGTGTAATCTTCATAGTGCCATATTCGATATCGTAGAGGATGCAATCAATTGTTTTTTAGGGTTCTTTGGCTGATGGTAGCTGAGAGTGTCTGGCAGAGTACCAGAATTGTGATAGCAAAAGCTGATGTGCAGGAGGTGTTATGGTCAGGGCTGTGAAGATGGAGCAGTTCTTTAGGAAGTTTACAGCATCATCTAGATGTGTAACTTGCTTTCGAGGAGGAAACTCGAGAAGCGCATAGAGGTTATTTATCTTTGTCCAATCCAGTTTGTCAAGAGAGAACTTGACCTGAGGAGCCTTGAGGATATCCACTTCCTCAGCAGTATCATCAGCAGCAGTGTTCTCAGCGATGGTGTTCTTGGGAATGTCAGAAGATGCCATTTTCTGTATTATCAGTTCAACAAAAGATTAACAAATAAGAATAACCTTAATGTGGAAAGAGTTTTCCAATAAGATGGTTCGAATTTTGTCCATTTCATTCAGACAAAATGTCTTAATGAAGATTAGGGTTTTTCTTGTTTTAAAAAAAAACGAAATGCAAACCCAAACAAATCTTGTTTTCCAGTTTCCTTTGAAGATTGGGATTCTGGAAAAACGAATGAAGAACAAGTTTAAGATTTTTGCATCTAAACTTGAAGAACAACCATGAAATGGTTGTGTTCATAAAACCATGAAAGAAAATGATTTCATTTTTAAGAAGTTCTTTTGTTTGATCTTGTTAAAACAATGAGAAGATCAGAAACAAGTTATTTGCATTTGTTAAATAATAAGAACATATTAACCTTTGATGATTGAAGAAGATGAACAGTTGTTCTTGAAAAATTCGAAAGAAAATGCAACAGTGAATTCTTTCTTTGCTTGGAGGAGAAGTTGTTCGCGTAAAAGGAAAATATAAACCAAGAAATTGTTTATATAGAGAGATTAGAAAGAGAAAATCTTGAGCGGGAAAAGATTTTCATTATGACACGGACACGTGTTTGCATTTGATTAGCGAGTAAACGAAACGTGCAAACGTGTGTCAGAAAGAAGAACGTGCCAGGGCTTATCCGTTTTAATGACGTCACAACTGTCCTTTCATATTCTTGGATGTCTCTGAGGTTTTGAAAAACTCAGGGACACTTTTGAAAACATGAAGCACTGAATGAAAATATCAGTTGGTTTTAGAAATTTCAAAGTATCGCTGATAAGGAAGATATATTTAGCGATGTAATTTATTTTGAAATCTTGCATTCACATGCGATTGTCAGAGAGAGAAAACATACCTTGATATCAGCGAGTCAATTTTATTCAGAGAGAGGATGATTAATGGGTTATACAATCTGATGTTATCCTATTGCTGATCAAATGTGAATCGCTGAAGATTTTATTCTTCAAAATTCAGCATTCCAAGCTCGCTGATGAGAAAGTTGAACCTTGTCTCATCAAGAGGTTTGGTGAACAGATCAGCTAACTGATAATCAGTTGGAATAAAGTGAAGTTCTATATCACCATTCATCACATGATCTCTGATAAAGTGATACCTGATTTCGATGTGTTTTGTCTTTGAGTGTAGCATTGGATTATTGGCTATAGCGATGGCACTTGTGTTGTCGCAATAGATTGGAATATTTGAGAGCTGAAGGTCATAGTCCAGTAGTTGATTTCTCATCCACAAGACCTGAGAACAACAGCTTCCAGCGGCTACATACTCAGCTTCAGCTGTGGAGGTGGACACTGAGTTTTGCTTTTTACTTGTCCAACTTACCAGCTTTCCACCCAGGAGCTGACATCCTCCTGTGGTGCTTTTCCTATCCATTCTGCAACCTGCAAAATCACTATCTGAATAGGCGATTAGATCGAATCCTGAGTCTTTGGGATACCAAAGACCTAGATTCGCTGTACCCTTTAGATATCGAAAAATTCGCTTTACAACTTTCATATGAGATATCTTAGGTTCAGCTTGATATCGTGCACACAAACATGTTGCATACATAATATCGGCTCGGCTAGCTGTAAGATACAGAAGAGAGCCGATCATTCCACGGTACAGCGTGACATTAACAGGAATACCCTTAGTATCCTTATCAAGTGTCAGCGGTGGTGCCATTGGGGTTTTCATAGCTGAACTTTCAGTTAAGTCGAATTTCTTCAGCATATCTTTAACATACTTTCCCTGATTAATGAAAGTTCCTTTTTCATTTTGCTTTATCTGAAGACCAAGGAAATATGTTAGTTCACCCATCATGCTCATCTTATACTAATCTTTCATTCTATCAGCGAAACGAGTACAAAGATCAGGGTTAGTAGAGCCAAATATAATGTCATCAACATATATCTGAACAAGAATGATATGACCTTTTACTTTTCTGAAAAATAGAGTTTTGTCGATTTTACCTCGCTCAATTTGTTCAATATGGAGATAAGTAGAAAGAGTGTCATACCATGCACGTGGAGCTTGCTTTAAGCCATAAAGTGCCTTATCCAGTTTATAAACATAACCTGGACGCTTAGGATCCGAGAATCCTAGAGGTTGTTCCACATAGACTTCTTCATTCAGCTTTCCATTTAGAAACGCTGACTTAACATCCATCTGATATACTTTGAAGTATTTGTGTACAACATATGCTAAGAATAGACGAATAGATTCTAGTCTTGCTACTGGATCAAATGTTTCGTCATAATCTATGCCTTCCTCTTGTCTGTATCCCTGAGCAACAAGACGAGCCTTGTTGCGGGTAACAGTTCCATGTTCGTCCAACTTGTTTCGATAGACCCATTTAGTGCCTATCACGGTTTTGTCAGTTGGTCTTCGAACAAGTTTCCAAACTTTGTTTCTTTCGAATTCAGTCAGCTCTTCTTGCATGGCGCTGACCCAGTTTGGATCTTTGAGGGCATCATCTACTTTCTTTGGTTCAGTCAGAGAAATAAAGTTAACAAATAAACAAATATTACCTGCACTTCGTCGAGTCTGAATACCAGCGTTTGGATCACCAAGAATTTGATCAATTGGGTGATTTATAGTCCATCGCTGAGCCGGGGCGTGAGACGCTGACTCAACTTGAACTAGAGGAGCTGAAGATGAAGCTTCAACGACTTCTGGAGTATCAGCCAAGAGAGGAATGGATGCAGTTGTCATTATATTCACTGATTGCTGAGAAGTAGATGGAATGTCTGAGACATTGGATTCAGAAGCAGGTATAGTGTTTATAGGAACAGCTGAGACCCATGATGTTTCAGCTTCACTATTCTGCATATTTGGAATGATAGTAGGACCATCATCTTCAACTGTATGAGCACGAGGAGTGGGAATATCTTCTGAATCACCAAGGTGAGAAAACATCCATTGATTCAGTTCTTCGGTATCATCGGACGGTTTAGAGTTCGCTGAACAGGATTCGTCAAACGTGACGTGAATTGTTTCTTCAACAGTTTGTCTTCTTCGATTGAAGACTATAAAGGCTTTGGAGACTGAGGAGTATCCAAGAAAGATTCCATCATCAGCCTTAGGATCAAACTTTCCAAGGGCATCTCTGTTGTTCAGTATGAAACACTGACATCCAAAGATGTGAAGAAAGCTGATTGAAGGCTTTCTCCCATGAAAAAGTTCATAGGCTGTTTTAATGAATCTTTTGACTATCAGCGACCTGTTTTGCGTAAAACAAGCAGTGTTGACAGCTTCTGCCCAAAACTGAGTAGGTAGGTGAGAATCGCTGAGCATTGAACGTGCAACTTCAATAATTGTTCTATTTCTTCTTTCAGCGACTCCATTTTGTTGCGGTGTTCTCACTGAAGAAAAGTTGTGAGAAATACCCTTACTCTCAAAGAAGGAATCAAGAGAACTGTTTTTGAATTCAGTCCCATGATCACTCCTTATTGAGCGAACGGTCAAATTGTTCAGGGTTTCCATCTTCCGAACAAAGGTGATGAGTTCTTCAGGGGTGTCACTCTTGGAACGGAGAAACATAAGCCATGTATAACGAGAGAATTCATCAACTATGACCAGTGTATATTTCTTTCCAGCGATGGATTGTTTGTAAACAGGGCCAAACAAATCCATATGGAGTAGTTGTAGAGGAGATGACACTGAGGAGACTTGTTTTGACTTAAAGCTTGCTTTGGTCTGCTTTCCTTTTTCACACGCTGAACATAAAGACTCTTTGGCGTATGAGTGTTGGGGTAGACCAGTGACTAACTCTTTTGAAGAAAGAGTGTTCAGTGTCTTGAAATTCAGATGAGAGAGCTTCTTATGCCATATCCAGTTGACATCAGATGAGGCTTTTGAGAAGAAACAGGAGTTCTCAGTGGTGGTTGAGTCCATGTTTATTACATAAACATTTTCCAAACGATAACCGCTGAGAGCTATCTTCTCCTTTTTGTCAGTGACAAAGCAGGATTCCTTAGTAAAGATTACTTTGTAATCCTTGTCGCAAAGCTAACTGATGCTTAAAAGATTATGCTTCAGCCCTTCAACATATGCGACTCTTCTGAAGGTGGTTGTACCATTTGAGAGTACACCAAACCCTCGGGTATGTCCTTTTCCATTTCCACCGAAAGAAACAGAGGGACCCTTCTCTTCCTTGTATTCAGCGAGCAGGCTTTTCTTTCCAGTCATGTGTCTAGAGCATCCGCTATCGAGATACCAGATACCCTTCTGAACCTGCATCACAAAGGAAGATTAGTTTTTCTTGGGTACCCACTTAACCATGTGTACACGTTTGTCAGTGGAAGTAGTTGGAATGGAAGGTTCTGCAATCTTCGCAGCATTTGAAGATTCAGCTTTATCGGTCTTCACTTTGGTTAATTTCTTAACCTCAGTGGTCTTCTTTGCCTTGGGGGCAATCTTCACCTTAGCTATCTTTTCAGCTTTGGTGGCTGTGGGGCACTTACTAGCAATATGATCAGTGAGTCCACAGTGATAACATTTCCTATAACTAAAAGCAGTTCTAGGACTATTTGAATGTTGAGCTTTTGATTTAGAATTAGAAGGACCAGCACCAAATAAGCTTTTGGCTTTTGAAGTAGGAGGAACTTTTAGTTCTTCAGATTTCTTACCAAGGACATCCACTCTGAGTCTAGGAGTAGATCGCTGAATAGACCCACGCTGAGTAGATCCAGAGATCTGATTCCTTGATCCAGAGGAATAAATCACTAAAGCTTTAGAAGCATTCAGCTTTGGTACTAAAGTACCCTTCTGAAGATTTTAGTTAAAAGCAATTCCTTTACCTTTATCTTTAAAGACAGAGGTAGGTTTTGGATAAACCATTTTCTCTTTACCTTTTGAAGAGGTAGAAATTTCCTCAGGGATAGTTGGTCTGGACGAGGAACACTGAGAGGATGAAGTGTCAGCGACTGAGGATACGAAAGTTCCAAATAAGAGCATGGAACGATCAGTGGTTGGTTCTTGAGTTTCATATTTGTAACCAAGACCACGTTTATCACTCAGGGGAATCTGAGACTTGATTATCTCAGTGATCTTTGTTGAAGAATTACACCATCCTTCAACTGTAGCTTTTTCAGCTTTCAATGCAGCGATAGCTTCTGCTCGTTCGATTTTGACTAGCTGATTTAAATGCACTTGATCTTTAAAATCTTCTTCAATTTTAGAAAGCTTTTCTATTTGAAGGTGACAGTTTTTAAGCTGTTCAGCGAGATCAAGGTTTTGGTTTTCAACTATAGTTTTGCTATTCATGGCTTCATATAAGCTTCTAGTCAAGAGATCGATTTTACGGAGACTATCAGCTTCATCAATATTTGCAATATTTGTAAAGAAGGAAGGTGATACCTGAATTGCAGAGGTTGAAGTAGAGGGAATGTCTGAACTTTCTTCCTCATCTTCAATCTTTGCCATAAGACATAGATTGGCTTCATCATCTTCAGAGTCAGGTGATGATTCTTCTTCTTCAGAAGCAGCCCAATCGTAAACCATCAGGCCTTTGCCTTTCTTCTTGAAGTTTTTCAGCTTCACATACTTTTCTTTCAGCTTAGCATATTTGTCATCTTTATTCCTGGGAATAAAGGATTTCTTGGGAAACGCTGAGTTTCTCGATACTTTCTTAGACCTGCACTCGTTAGCGAAATGTCCAATCTTTTCGCAGTTAAAACAAGTAGCAGTAGCCTTATCAACAGTAGCTGATGATCTTGGCTTATCAGTTATAGAAAGAGGTTTGTTCTTTCTGAACATTTTCTTTTTGGCGAATCTCCTGAACTTTTTAGTTAGGAGAGCCAAAGATTCATCATTATCTGAAGAGTCAGAATCTGATGATCTTTCAGAGTTACTCTCTAACTCAGTGATAGTGACCGAGGGTCGCTGAGTAGAGGGTTCCTCTGAGATTAAAGCAACAGGGGTGCTTTTGGAATCTTTTACAAGATTCTTTTTAAGATGGCTTGATTGCTCATGATTCAGCATCGTGCCATATAAGGTAGCAAGGGTCATTGATCTTAGATCTTTTAACAGCTTGAGACACATAAAATAATTGTCCCAGCTTTCAGGTAAACATTCTAGAAACTTTGTCAGCACTTCAAAGTTAGAATATTCCTTACCAACAGTTTTCAGATCTATTATTAAGCAATTAAAACGTTGGTGAACTTCAGAGAGAGTCTCATTCTTACCACAAATGAAACTTTCATACTGTCTTACCAGGTTGATCTTTCGAGAGTCCTGGACTTCAGCAGTACCTTCATACTGAACACATATTATGTCCCACATGGCTTTTGAGGATTTCAGGTTCATGACGGAATGGTAGACTTCGTCAGAAAGAGCCATGGATAGTATGGATCTGGCTTTTGTGTCGATTGCCACTTTTTTCTTATCTTCGTCAGTCCACGTATGAACTTCTTTGGGTACCAGCCTTTCTGGAATAGCAGGTCTATTCTTAGCGGCTGGTACTGCGGCATCAATTCTTATAGGAATAAAGGGGTCGTTTTCAAGATAATAAGGCATAGTAGGGTCTACACCTTCTAGGAAGAGAGTCATCCTATTTTTCCATAGATTAAAATTATCTCTGGAGAATCTAGGGGGTTTTGCAAGAGAACCATTGTCGATATAATTTGTGTTTGTGTTGGAAGTCATTTTTAGAAGTAGCAAGGAAGAGAAATCTTAGTATAGATTAGATCTTGTTTATGAGATTAAACAAATCTGCTCTGATACCACTTGTTGGTCCCGAAGGGCTATACAAGTTTGTAGAAGGGGGGGGGGGGGGGTTGAATACAAACACACAGATTTTAGTTTTCTAAATTGTTTATTGATAAATCATTAACAATTTACAGCTTGTTGCGGAAACAAGATTAAGGATAAACCTAAATCTAAACAAGGTTGAACACTAAGTTTCTTGCACTGAGAAAGAGAAGGAAATTACTAATAATAACCTATCTCAAGATAAGAAGGATGAACTTGTCCAGAGTTAGCAAGTTACTTCAAAATGAAGTGAGTTCATCTTCTTATATAATGCATGCATTTAATGCATTGCAGTTTACACTTTACATGTGGCAGCAGCTGATTGGTTGCAGGTCATTGACCTTTGTTGACAACCTTAGTAGCCGCATGTTGAACAGTGTAGTATCTGAGTGGTTGTACGATTTCAGACAATAAGGAGGTTCTTTTTCTGACATATCGTACGGAGTCGTGCAAGGGTGGTTAAGACAAAAGTACTTTGTACGGAGGACTTCATGATCAACTTTTCGTTATTTCAGCGATCTATCATTATTTGTCAGCGAATGATAGAGTTCAGCGATAGCAAAAGTCTTGTACTTGATACTTCACGTTGAGTGGACAAATCTAAGTCTTCGCTGATCCGCATCAGTTCATTAGGAGACTTGTCGCTGGTTCTTGAGCTTGATCTTCGACTTCAGCGTAGAACCTATGTTAACGTGAAACTTGTCTTCAGGGATCATAAGTAAACAACTAACTTATCAGCGATCACCATAAGTACTGAACAGACTCAGAGTATTTTGGTGAACAGTTTCGCTGAATGTTTAAACTAAAGAGTGAGAGTTCCTATCAGCGGTACTGTAAGATCTTAGTACTTATCAGCGATAGTGAAACTCTGATACATATTGTTTACATACAATTTTCACTAAGTATATAAGAGAGGGTCATTATCAAATCACTGAGGGTTTGGATCAACAATAAAGATAATCCATCTTTCAAGAAAGTAAACATGGTGTGGAGAGTTAAAGGATCCGCACCTACTCCAAAGTCACTCGTCTCTGTTAAGAGTGACAAGCACAACACAGCTTTCCACGCTAAACATTTTGTGACATCTGATCGAGTTTACTCTGTTAACAAACTAATCAGCTTATCTACACAGAAGCTGTGTTGCTCTTATTGTGGAACAAGTGAGTTTGTGGATAAAGACTGTGCTAAGTATTGGTATGGTACTTATAGTATCCCCGGTCCTCACTATAATAGGGCATCTAACCGTCAAGGATCCATCAAAGGATGGATACCAAAATCCTACTAATCTGTTTTGCAGGATTGTCATGTGCGGTTTTCATTCCTAGTATTCATTTCACATGACTGCATTCGAAGGTTATGCCACATTTGAGGGGGTGTACTATTCTAAGAAAGGTAAGTGAACTTCAAACTGAATTCAAAGACCGTGGTAATTCATTCTGGATAACTTACTTGTGTTTGTTATTCTCCAATTTTTTTCCATGATTGCCACGTGTCATTTTCTTGATTTAGTTATTTCCATGTCTCAAATATTTGTTGATCGTTTTTGAATTCCACTTTGTGTTCATAGTTCATCATTTCATATTAATGATTCAATTCTTATCTGATATAATAATTGTGACTTGTTCCTCACAATTAAACTTTCTAATCATTGTTTCTTTTTTGAACATACTGTGCTTACTGAGTCCTTCTGTTTTGCGCTTGATCTTGTTTCTTGAAATTCTATATTTCAAATGATTTTAATGACTTCTGATTACCTCAGATCAGGACTCGTTCTTAAATGCGTTGACTTCTAAACATTTCAGTTTAGAACTCGTATTTCACTGTTTACTTAAATGCTTTACTCGTTGCATGAAAGTAGTGTTAGGAATTTCATTGTTTCTATGGTCTATCCAGAACTGGAAGGACCTACCCAAGAAACACATCCCTTATAGACTACAGTGAGGGGTCTAGATTGATAGATGAGTTTGGAGAGAAAAAAATATGGTGAGGATGTGACAGGACTTAAAAGAATTATTGGTCCTTACCAAACCGAGTCAGTTATCCGGGTAACCACACAATCTATTCATTCTCGTTCTTTGGAGATGAATATTGAAACAGACATGGACCCAGTGTCGATAACTCGTGTCACCCCACCCAACCACTCAAGTATCTCCCAATAGATGCTTGTTTCATATATTCACGGAGAATTAGCACATACTCTATCTATTCCTCACTTGGAGGTCTTAGATATTGAAAAAGGAAGACATCAGCTCCGGTCTCCGAACTTCATATTCTAATCACTGAGTCTATTGATTTTAACTTGCGTCCTAGTTTAAATCAATATTTTGAGCCAAACAGATAGAATTTAAATTTCTTTCACACATGCACGAGTCTTTGTGATTCCCATTGCATATCTTTGTGATATTGCCGGAACAGTTTGAGAAGTAATTTTTAATATTTTACTTCAGTGATAACTGGAAGTCCTATCAGAGATTCCCCATTGCCAACTCTGAACATAGGACACACAATTATTTTAATTGTTGTGATAACAGTTACTATGTGTTTCTGTGTTAGATTTTTACCCCATGTTGGTTACTAAAATGTTTTATCTGGATTTTTTACTACTCGTCACTATTGTCTTTGAACGTGCATGATGCTCCGGATGCTCCTACTCATCATGAGGGGGAGAAAGGGTACAGTTTCAAAGACACCGAATATCAAGTTGAGGGAGGGTTAGCAAAAGCCGAGGGGGAGTAAAGCCAAGGGAGAGTAAAGAAGTCCCCATGCAAAAGAAAAGGGGGAGTAACAGTTCTGTTATTTAATCTGTTCCGAGATCCAAAGAGTTTCAAACTGCTTACAAGTAATCAATTCTTCTCATTCCTTATCAAGTGGTGTTCGCTTCAAATTATTTCCTCCTTCGAGCATATTGGTTCTACAAGTTCTTTTAAAGCTGAAATCAAATTCAAGAGCTTTATTCAAGGGGAGCGTTGAAAGTCATGAAGACATGCTACACCATAGACTTTCAAAGTTTCAAGGAGAAGAGAAGATCAAGACTTGAAGGTTTCAAGACCGATTTTTATTTATATATCTTTAGGGGGAGATTGTTAGGACCATAAATGTCCTACATATTAGAAAGATATATAATAAATTATATAGTGCTTAATTAGATTAATTATTTATTGTTAAAGCCTTTTATTCATTAATTGGGCTTAGTTTAGGGTTAATGGCCTTGGGCCTTGTTTGTCTAAAGGCCTAACTATATAAGGTTTTGTTAACCTTAGTTTTAGGGTTAAGCGATTCATTAGACAAGTTGAGAGCTTAATTGTTAGAGAGAGATAGTTGTATTTTCATTCAAACATTTGTAACTATCTTGATTTATGAATACGAGAGGGATAACAAGTTGAAATCATCAATCGTTCCTATTATTTCTCATTGAATCGTTGTTACCTGATCAAACTAGAAATATCAAGGTGGACACTGAACTTTGTTTCTTACTTGTCCAACTCACCAGCTTTCCACCTAGGAGCTGACAGCCTCCTGTGGTCCTTTTTCTATTCAATTTGCAACCTGCAAAGTCACTATCTGAATAGGCAGTCAGATCAAACCTTGAGTCTTTGGGATACCAAAGACCTTGGTTGGTTGTACCCTTAAGATATCTGAAAATTCTCTTTACAGCGATTAGATGAGATTCTTTGGGTTCAGATTGATATCGTGCACATAAACAAGTAGCATACATAATATCAGGTCGGCTAGCTGTAAGATAAAAAAGAGAGCCGATCATCCCTCGGTACACAATGAAATTACATGCTTCCCTGAAGCATCTTTGTTAAGTGTCAGCGGCGGTGCCATAGGGGTTTTCATAGCTAAGCTTTGAGTTAAATCAAAAAATTTCAGCATATCTTTGACATACTTACCTTGGTGGATAAACGTACCCTTATCATTTTGCTTGATTTGGAGTCCAAGGAAATAAGTCAGCTCACCCATCATACTCATTTTATATTCAGATTTCATTCTCTCAGCAAAACGAGTACATAGAGATGGGTTAGTAGAACCAAATATAATGTCATCAACATATATTTGAACAAGAATAATATGACCTTTTACTTTCCTGAAAAATAGAGTGTTATCGATTTTACCACTCTAAAATTTTTCAATAAGGAGAAAAGAAGATAGAGTGTCATACCATGCACGTGGAGCTTGTTTCAGTCCATAAAGTGCCTTATCCAGCTTATAGACATAACCTGGATGCTTAGGATCCGAGAATCCTGGAGGTTGTTTGACATAGACTTCTTCATTCAGCCTTCCATTAAGGAATGCTGACTTAACATCCATCTGATAAACTTTGAAGTCTCTGTGAACGGCATATGCTAGAAATAGACGAATAGCTTCTAGTCTTGCCATTGGGGCAAAGGTTTCGTCGTAATCTATACCTTCCTCCTGTCTGTATCCTTGAGCAACTAGACGAGCTTTGTTGTAGGTTACAGTTCCATTTTCATCCAACGTGTTTCGATAGACCCACTTAGTACCTATCACGAATTTGTCAGATGGTCTTGGAACGAGATTCCAAACTGTGAGTTCCAGATCAGTGCAACGAACAATGAAATCAATAGATATGAATACGATGTTTATGATTTCAACTGGTCATCCATATAATGCTTTCAATCAGAGTGTTTACAATATAGAGTAGGAAAGCAAAATGAACAACAAGCCTATTTTTCTAAGGCTAATACAATATATATATATATATATATATATGGCGGGCCCGTGGTTAACAAGCCCACGGCCCGTTCACTAACTAGGCTCAAAATAAAGAAATACAAGTTAAACCCATGAACTTTAATTCAACAATAAATGGCCCTAACAATCTCCCCCTTTTGAATTGAAGTTTGAGTTGGCGCCAGTTTGCAACATATCTTTTTCATAGCGCGAAGTGTACCTCGAACATTCTGATAGCACGGCGATAGTCGATGCGTTCTTCAACCATTTCCAAGGCTTTCCGAGCAGTTGTTTCTTCTTGATTGGGAACATACAAAAGCCTTCGAGTTTCGGACTCGTGAGATATGATCTTTCGAAGAGCATCTTGAACTTTGAAGAGCGTGCCGTCGCAGAATCTGTCTACCTGTCTGAAACGCAGAAATCTTTTCTCTTTCTGTTCGTTGAAGTAGACAATCCCAAATTCAGGTTCTAGAAGTAGAGCGTTCTCGGGATACATCTTCAATTCAGGAGCTTGCAGATCCGGCTTTATCAGATTTACCTTCTTTTCCCTGTTCTCGATTGCCATTTGGAAGTCTGTGAGATAGGACATCATAATAGTACGGACCAGGAATCGACGAACAACTTCGAGGGCCTTTGTAACTGGAAGCGGTCAGATAGTTCTTGAACGAAGGTCTTTCAAAATAGCATAGAAGTCGAACGGTTGGAGGTGCTGGAAGTCAGCTTCAGAAAATCTCCATTCATTCCCATCTTCGCGTCTGTTCATTGCACTTACGTACCGGCGTTGGTATTCGGGGTTAGAACTGTAAATACCAAGGCAGAAGGTCGGCTCGATTGGGCGTAGCTTGTGAACGAACAACTTCTTCAGGGATTCCTCTAGGTGAGGAATAAATATCGTGATCTTCTCCCAACGGATTTGTTGCTGTTGAGGAGGTGGGAGATCAGAAGCTATCGGTTGTCGAGGAGATGTCAGAATATCGGCAGTTGTAGTTTCAGGTCTTGTTGAAGTTTCAGCAGGTTGAGCAGAGTGAACGGGGGGTTCCATATAAATTCTGGAGCAGGAACTGATCGTAGTCTACATTGTCATCTTCATCAGTAGGGAAGACCAAATTAACCTGGAAATTTGCGGCACTGGCGGCTTTTTCATACCATGCATCTTCGGTTTCCGGGTTGGTCTCGCAGTCTGGATCAATCATATCCAGTATCGGAATATCGGCATATCTGAAGTTTCCGGTCTTGTTGAAGTTCCACCAAAGAAACAAGATACATCTTGCAGGGCAGAGGGTACAACAGATAAGCGTCAGGATGACTCTGATGATGATTCTGACGATTCATCAGATCATCCTAAGGGGGAGAATCAAGGGGAGAAACAAAGGGAAGTAGCTGCAAGCAGAGGTCTACCAGAACCACCAATATTCACAGAACCCCTGAACCAAATTCCCCCAACTCAAAACCGAGGAAACCAACAGTCCACAAAGGCAACAACCACCTCTGTGGAAATAATCTCTGAAGAAACCCCTGCTAAAACCCAAAAACCTGAAACCCAAAGCAGAAACAAAACCACAGAGACAACAACCATCTCTGTGGAATCCATTACTGAAGAAACCCAAGTACCCAAAACAACAGTTCAACAGAAGACCACAGAGGCAACACCCACCTCTGTGAAATTTACTTATGTATTTGGAGAAGATGTCCAAATCCAAGAAAAGGTCCAACTTCTGACATCCTCCGAAGATGAACTACCTTCCCCAACACCCAAAACCAACCCAAAAACCAAAACCATTGCTCACAAAAGAAAATATCTGAGCAAAACACCTGAAACAACACCAACAGAACCCAAATCACCAATCAAGCCCTCTGAAACTCAAGTGTCAGAACCAACAGAGGCAATCCCCAAACCAACAGAAACACCAACAACAAAGCCCTCTGAGACTCAAGCGTCAAATCCTACAGAGGCAACCCCATCTCAACAAGCAGAACAGCCGAAGGCAAAAGACAAGGGAAAAGGGATTATAACAGAAGAACCGCAGAAGAAAAAGCCCAAGCATCAACCTTCGACAGAAAAACTGATGAAGAGCTCTTTCGATGCGTATAAGACACATAATCCTGAAGAAGAAGACTGGGCTTTCGGCACTACACCTCTGTCAAATATTCCTGTTCCGGATCCAAAGACAAAAACTTCAGAGGATCGAGTGGCAGAAGTCAAGAACCAATTAGATGCTCTGCGTAGAACCTTACCTCAACCACCACCACCACAAATGGAAGAAGTGGTATACAGGTACTTATACAGCAGAATGGGAATAATGGATCAATCAGAACCAACCATTCAAGACCCTGACTTCCGTGCTGACCTTGAAAACCTCTTCACCAGAACAAAACCCAAGCCTAAACACGAAGTCTTCTCAACATCCGAGATCGTCAAAGTCCTATATTGTAAGTTCTCAAGAACCAGAACCTGGCCTAAACTCTCTTACAACATCTACAAGGTCAAAAGAGAGGACATATCAGAGAACCAATTTGCAGATGCAGATCTTAGGAATCTCAATCCTTATGATCTACCTGATCTTCTGCAATGGACGAAAGAGAACTTCACAACCGACGAAGTTCGCAGAGCCTACAGAGTGATTAGAAAGGCCATACGCAAAAAGCTTCCGCTATACAGCGTGGTAGATTTCCAATTGGCTCGAGATCTTGGAGTGAAAAGCCTAAACGTTCAACCACCAGAAGACTACTGCCCTTCCTCTGCTACACCGAACTCAATCATCACAAATCCAAGGGTCGGGTTAGTATTTCTAAATCCTTCTGGTAAATCAAAGTTGTTCATAGAGATGGACGGTCAGAAGTACGCAACAAGTACTTTGACAGAGTTTAGAGCGATACTAGTAGAGCACAGAGGATCAAAGCTCATGAATCAAAGTCTTGCCGACAGACTGATAGAGGTTATCGATGCAGCAATCAACTTCCGAACTCTATGCATCAGCTTCTATCACGAACTCATACAAGAAGGACTCGACCGCAGAAGTTTCAATGACTTCAAGGATGCCAACGTCTGAGTCAGTCAAACAGACCCTCTGTAATATTTTCTTTTTAATACAATCATATGTAAATGCCTCTGGCATAATCAAATGTGAAAATAAAAGTGTTCTTAGTATATACTTAGCCTAAAAATCCATGTACTTTCAAATTTTTCATTTTTCACTACTTAGGGGGAGATTGTTAGCTCCAATCTTTCAGTACATGAAAGTAGTGAAAAATAGGCCAAGTATAGAAGTGTTCGACAGAGGCTCTGCCGAGTAACCGAGAAGACAGAAGTCTTCAACAGAGGCTCTGTCGGGTTAACCAAGAAGACCAAAGTAAAGAAGCAACAGAAGACACTTCTAAGCGGACAAGACCACAAAGCCTCTGTCATACTTGATAGAGCTTCTGTGGCAAAAAGAAGATCTACGTAAAAGATCTTAACAAGGATGGACATGCTTCTTACAATACCTACCATTCGAAGGTTCTAAAGATCAATCGTACAAAGGCGTGACCCGACAACTCCACGTGTCAAACTCTAATAGGTTTCTGCCTAAAGCTGAATATGGAGCATTTAATGAACGTTGTATCTACAACAGTTCCAGAATAGTGTTTTGTACCTTCCAGCTACTGTTCCAGAACAGTGTCTTTGTACCTTCAGTCCTTATTATCCCCTTTAGAAGTAGTATAAATAGAAGGTTCATGTGAACTCTTCTATTAAGCTTAATACCACGAAAATACACATATATCATTAAGCTTTGCACTTCTCACACACACCACCAACTACAAATTTATTGTTAATCCTTTGAAGTTCTTGGTGTTCTTAATATATATCAAATACAGTAATCTTTGAGATATTCATCTGTTCTTACATACTG
This sequence comes from Saussurea involucrata, assembly GCA_033807775.1. Classification (NCBI taxonomy): domain Eukaryota; kingdom Viridiplantae; phylum Streptophyta; class Magnoliopsida; order Asterales; family Asteraceae; genus Saussurea; species Saussurea involucrata. The sequence continues at coordinate 66,980,183 of CM066319.1, read as the reverse complement.
TTTATTTGATATTGTGTGTTTTTTACCTTACATTATCTTTCAGTTCTTAAATACGCTTCCGCACCATATCTAAATCTAAACTAACTGAAAGTTAAGATCATTGTTAAGAAAACAGGAACCAACAAGTTCCTGTGTTGAACCCTCAGGCTTTTCAACCGTCGGGTCTTCATCATCTGAAATTTCCATGTCTATTACCATCTCGGCTAATGGCAACTCGGCTTCGGGTGCGTCTTCGGTTGTCGTTGCCGCAGTTGAGGGTTCCGGGTGAACCACGGTTGTAGTTTCGGTGAGGATCAGGGCGGTCTCGTTTAGTCTTTGTCTTTTCTCCCCCTCACGGTGATCAGGATCATCCTGGTCATCGTGCTTGCGTTTCAGACCGCCTGCTTGACTCTTGCAGGTATCTTCGAGTGAACGGACTCTCTCGAACAGTGTAGTGAGCGCTTGTTTGAAGTCCTTAAGAGTCGAGTCGAGGGTATCCAGTCGAGTGTTAATGGATGATGAAGGAGCAATGACCTATGATTTCAGAACGGATAGCATGTATGCTTCAGTAGAGGCGTCGGATTTGGATTGTTGGAGCAGTTGGGCTAGAAGCATCGTCTTGAGGGTGTCCATCGAGTAGGTAGGCTGAGCAGGAGCCGGTGGAGGTGTAGGGGCGGTTTCAGCTTCGACGATCTTCTCTTTTCCTTTGATTAAGCTCTTGATTTTGGCGAGCTCGGCGGCCATGTGTTGCTCCATTGCCTCGCGGACAGCCTTGAGGGTGCTGTCCAGGGACCCTTGTGACACAAAGTCGGGTAAAGTAACACCGGGGTCACTTAGAACACCCGTTGAGGCATCTAGCTTAGAGGCAGAGCCACCTACGTTCACGGTTGGCGCAGGGATAGCCGTGGTAGGATTTCCGTTCGATCCTCGTGTTCCGCTAGACGGAGACACTACAGACGTTTCGATCTAGTCACGAAGAGTCTCGATTTGATGTTCCTCATCACGTGTCCTAGCCGAAGAATGTTCAATTGCAAATGGCTCTAGACTCGATGGTGCATGAAATGAAGTCGAGACCGGGGGTTGCTGGTCACTTATTTCAACACCAATACTCTCCGAGTGAGAGACCGGTGGAAGTTGTGGTTGATCCCCGTGAGAAACTGAAACATCCGTCTTTTGAGAGACGGATGAGTGGATAAGGGGGTTGTGCAATTGCTCCGCTGGGTCCACGGAGGCTTCTTCAATATCCTGTCCCAACAAATGAGATGGGATAGTAGATGTGGCTACCCGGATATCACTCGGTTGGGGTGGCTCAGGAGCCTCTTTATCTTTCTTGGTTCGCTTTTGACCGTAATTCCCTCCGTCTCACATGTTCTATGTCCCGGGGGAGTTCCTCCGGCGCTGGCTGGACCATGGGAGTCCCTAAATCTCGTCTATATGCTATCACAGGTAGGGCTTCAGGTATATGTATAGCTGGGGTATCCGGTGGGTTTTTGAATATTCCGGATAAATGAAGGAAAAATGAGTTCGGATGCTATATGAAGCCAACAGTCCGGATGTGGTGTCCGGGTGCCCATCCAATCCGGATAAGGACCCGGTCCGGAAACCTATCCGGATAGAGAGAGGTTCCGGATACCTGTCCGGATGCTCTGGGATTTTCACAAAAATAACTCTGTCCTTGTAGATTTTGCAAATATAGGACTATTTGGATTTAAAACGAACCTTCTCTCGCTCCCCCTCGAATAGTGCAATGGAGAGTCCGACACACAAAAAAAACTTTTGGACATTGAAAGAAAAACACTGTGTCGCTCCCCCTCAAATGATGAGCATGAAGTGATATGCTCCCCCTCAGATTGTGCGCGAAGTGTGAAATGCACACGGGAGTATCCACAAAAAAAAAACTTTCATCAGTTAAAAAAATTGTGTGCGACGCTCCCCCCTCAACAGTAGAATGAACTTACCTGATGGCTGATCATGCTCCCCCTAAACACATGAGCAGCTCGTGAAAAAAAAAACAGGTATAGACAAACCTCACGTCTTCGTAATATTGTTCCTTGTAGATCGTGAGCAGCTCCCTCCTTCTGGTCATGTGTGTCGAGCATCCAGGGTCTAAGTACGACACATGACCGTCCTGCAAAACAAGTTTAGCGGACCTTGGGTACCCATATTTGTCTGGGTCCCAGAGGGTTAGGTTTGACACCCTTCGTAGAAACTTGCTTTGACGTAGGTTGCCTCTTAGGTGTAGGTTTGACCTCAGTAGGAGTAACCCTTTTTGAAGTGGGTTTCCCATCTCGCTGTGGTTTAACCTCTGATTGGAAACCCCGTTGTGAATGATGTTTCTTTTTGTTTTTACGGGGTTTGCGTTTGGGTGTATGATTATATATGTGATATGACCCAAACCAATCATTATTATTTATATCATCAAAGTCATTCCAACCACAACTAGAACAACACAAACAATCGTGCGATAATTGAATCAATTGCTGAATGGAGTAAATTTTCATCGGAAAATTAACATCTCTTTTAACAAAATCATTCCTATGATTCCATGCACAATCGTTTTTGTTCATTCTAGGGTAAAAAACAGTATTGAAGGAGTTTGATGCAGCATCCTTGATAGATTCCTTGGCTAGCCACTTTTGGTTATCCTTTTTAGCGCGACCGTTTTTATCTGAACCAGCATGGACAACATGGTCAGTGACTTTTGAGGAATCAGTATTTTTGGTAGGCAATCGCTCAGTCTTTTGCCTCGGCTGTGATTGTGTTTGAGAAACAGGTTTAGATTTAGAAATCTTAATCACAGTCGGTGTCTTTGTTTTAGAACAAGCACCCTTTAGAAAATTGACCGGTCAATTAACTGCTGGCGACAGAAAGTCAGCATGATTTGGAAGAGGTTTGTCGAAGGGGAACGACTCAAACTCTTCATCAGAATTGCCTTCGGAGTTCATATATTCAGAAAATTTGACTTCCGGAATTTCAGGACTTGGATCAGTTGAGGAAGGCGAGGAACACTTTGTGCTTGTGTGCTTTGGGGAATTTGGTGCGGAAGCTAAGAAAAAATCAGAGTTCAAATTCCTTAAAACACTCTCGTCTTGAGAATCTTTACCGTCGTGAGAAATAGAAATCTTGCCTATGAACGATTTGCACGAATACGTATCAGATGAATTTGAGGAAAGTTCGGGTGGAATCGTCCTTTCAGATTTGAGTTGGTTAATCTGCTCTTGTAGCTGACCATTTCTTGTATACTCTTGCATCGCATCTCTTGCCAAGGCAGGCAGTTTTGATGTGAGTTTAGTGATTCCTCCCCGAAGGATTTCCTGTCCTTCATCAGACACAACTTCGGTTTTGACCGGTTGTAGATTCTCAAGTTTCTCAATTAACGCTTGCTTTTCCATTTGAAAAACTGACCTTTCTTTCTCGAGTGACTCCTCCAACTCGATTATCTTTGCTTCCAAGATGAGAGGGGGAACATAGAGCTTGAACTCGTCCGTCTCAGTCTTGGTTGCGGTTGCTTGGACCTCATCCTTTTTGGAGGAATCCTTGGGCTTTGCAACCTTGTAGCAGTCGAAGTAGTCATTCGAGAGATACTTCTTGTTCTTTTGATAAGAATAATTTAAAGGTTCATAACAAAATGGAAGTTGTATTTTGGACGTGTGTGCGCGCTTGTATTCCTCGGTTTCCTCTTCATTTTCAGGTTCAAGAGGACCAGTCCATTGTATCGCATATTCCGGGTATTTCTTATCTAAACCAAGACATCCAAAGTCATACAGGGTAGGTGTATTGTAGATACCCTTTTTCAAATAGTGTGGGTTATCGTATCCGATTCCCCATTCTTTATTAAAGTACGTGAACTCTTTGGGTTTATTCATAAAGATGGTTTGATCAGTTTGACCCCTTTTATGGAGTTTTGTTTCAAGATCAGTGATTTTATTAACAAACTCCTTGTGCTGAATTTGAAGGGCAGAACATTGATAAACAATTTATGCTTTCTCATTCAGACACTGATCAAACTGTGACTGAAGTTCAGATAATTTGGCCCGTAAGTCCTTAGGTGCTAATGAAAGATTTTTGCATTTTTCTTTTAAATTAGCATTTTCAGACTTATATTTCTCAGTTATTCTCTTTTGAACATCTAGCTTTTCAGATAGAGATCTGATCTCAAGTAGTTGTTCAGCAGAGGTGGCCTTGAAGGAATCTACCCGTTCAGCAAGTGATTGCATTTGATTAAAGGAATCTTGTTGGTTAGATTCACATACCTGACTTGTCTTTTCCTTTGACTGAGGTGAATAAGACATCTTATGTTGCACTGGAGTGACCGTCAGACGATGGTTTGATTCAAAGTGAAACAGTATCAAGGATACTTAAATGTCCCCCTCCTGCGACTTAGCACCAGATGCAATAGTTTCCGAATAAGATAAGTGAATACACAACTTTCCGGATGGTAGGAGTTTCCGAATGAAATACTTACCGGGTGGAATGGGTTTCCGGATGATATGCGTTCCGGATAATGGAGTGTCCGGGAAGAATCAATTTAGCCGGAAACTTCGAGTTATCCGAATAAAATAGGTTACCGGAAACTTTGAGTTGTCCGGACAAACTATTTTACCGGAAACTTTGGGTTTCCGGAACAAATCTACCCGGAAAGATTGAAATTAGAGACTTACCCGGAAAGTTGAGGTATCCGGAAGACTTACCCGGAAAGTTGGACGTACCCGGAAAGAAGGAACACAATCGTCCGGAAAGTACTGCTACTATCCGGAAAGTGCGGCTGGTTTATCCGTGAACAACGGCTGTAGGTTTCAAATCGATTGGGAATCGACTAGGGTTGCTCAAAAACGTTCCTGAATGATTAGAATCACAACCAAACACAGAAATAACACTACCTAAATCGGTTTTGAAGCAAAAACAACAAGTTTTGATGGTAAAAAATGTGATTTTTATCAAGAACACACTCAAAACTTTTGAACTTAATTTGCTTAATAAACCACTCAAACAATCGAATTAGAGTATGAAAATTTGCAGAATCACTAATTGCAATGATACTAAGAAAACCCAATAAACGAAATCGATCAATTTTACCAGAATCAAAATTTGATATTCAAGTAATAACACAGACGAGTAAAAGTGAAAACTTACCAGAAATCAATATGAATACTTTGAATCAATTATGTCCGTCTGCTCTGATACCAATTGTGAGTTCCAGATCCGTGCAACGAACAATGAAATCAATAGATATGAATACGATGTTTATGATTTCAACTGGTCATCCATATAATGATTTCAATCAGAGTGTTTACAATATAGAGTAGGAAAGCAAAATGAACAACTAGCCTATTTTTCTAAGGCTAATACAATATATATATATATATATATATATATATATATATATATATATATATATATATATATATATATATATATATATATATGGCGGGCCCATGGTTAACAAGCCCACGGCCCGTTCACTAACTAGGCTCAAAATAAAGAAATACAATTTAAACCCTTGAACTTTAATTCCAGAATAAATGACCCTAACACAAATCTTGTTTCTTTCGAATTCAGTCAGCTCTTCTTGCATAGCGCTGACCTAGTTTAAATCTCTGAGGGCATCATCAACCTTCTTTGGTTCAATCAGTGAAATAAAACTAACATATAGACAAATATTACCTGCACTACGTCGAGTCTGAACACCTGCGTTTTGATCACCAAGAATTTGATCTATGGGGTGATTTATAGTCCATCGCTGAACATGAGCATGAGCTGCTGACTCAGAGTGAACTTCTGGAATCACTGAAGATGAAGCTTCAGCGATGTCAGGTAATAGAGGCATGATAGGCAGAACAGATGAAACTTCATTTACTGATTGCTGAGAAGTTGATGATATATCAGACGATGGTTCAGAAATAGGCATAGTGTTGATTGAAACAGCTGAGGCCAAAGATGAGGAATCAGCTGCATGTTGGGAATGATGACAGGATCATCATCAGTGGTTGGTGTGTTGACCTGAGGATCAGGGTTAGGAATAGTTTTTGAATCCCCAAAATGAGAAAACATCCACTGATTAAGTTCTTCATTATCAGCAGAGGGTCTTGAGTTTGCTGAACGGGATTCGTCAAATGTGACATGAATAGTTTCTTCTTCAGTTTGTCTTCTTTTGTTGAAGACTCTAAAGGCTTTGGATACTGAAGAATATCCAAGAAATATTCCGTCATCAGCTTTGGGATCAAACTTTCCAAGAGTATCTCTGTTGTTTAAGATGAAGCACTGACAACCAAAGATATGAAGAAACCTGATAGATGGATTTCTTCTATGGAAAAGTTCGTAGGCAGTCTTGTTGAATCTTTTGACGATCAACGAGCTATTCTGCGTAAAACATTCAGTGTTGACAGCTTCTGCCCAGAATTGAGTAGGAAGATGAGAATCGCTGAGCATTGAACGTGCAGCTTCGATGATCGTTCGGTTTCTTCTTTCAGCAACTCCATTTTGTTAGGGTGTTCTCACTGAGGAAAAGTTGTGAGAAATATCCTTACTTTCAAAGAAGTTATCAAGGGGACTGTTTTTTAATTCAGTTCCATGATCACTCCTTATTGAGCGAACAATAAGATTGTTCAGGACTTCCATTTTCTTGACAAAGGACATAAGTTCTTCTGAGGTGTCACTCTTAGTACGGAGAAACATTACCCAAGTGTAGAGAGAAAATTCGTCCACAATAACCAGTGTGTATTTCTTTCTAGCTATGGATTAAATGTTGACAGGGCCAAACAAATGTGGAGAAGTTGAAGAGGAGAGGTCACTGAAGAAACTTGATTTGACTTGAAGCTTGCTTTAGTTTGTTTTCCTTTTTCACACGTTGAACAAAGAGATTCCTTAGTGTATGAGTGTTGAGGAAGACCAGTGACCAACTCCTTTGAAGAAAGAGTATTCAGCGTTTTGAAGTTTAGATGAGAGAGCCTCTTATGCCATAGCCAGTTGACATCAGTAGAGGCTTTAGAGAAAAAACAAGCATTCTCAGTGGTTGTTGAGTCCATGTTTATTACATAAACATTTTCCAAACGACATCCATTGAGAGCAACTTTCTCCTTCTTGTCAGTGACGAAACATGCTTCTTTAGTGAAGCAAACCTTGAAGTCCTTGTCACACAGATGACTGATGCTAAGAAGATTGTGCTTTAGCCCTTCAATGTATACGACTCTTTTAAAGGTTGTTGTACCATTAGAGAGTACACCAAACCCTCAGGTATAGTTTTTTTCCATTTCCACCAAAGGTCACATAGGAACATTTCTCTTCCTTGTATTCATTGAGCAGGTTTTTCTTTCCAGTCATATGTCGAGAGCATCCACTATCAAGATACCAGATACCCTTTGAGACCAGCAAACAAAACAGGATTAGTTTTGAATAGGTACCCACTTAACTATGGGAACACATTTGTCAGTGGTGGTAGAGGAAGCGGAAGGTTCAACAATCTTCGCAGCATCTGAAGATTCAGCTTCAGTGACATTCTTCACTTTGGTTAATTTCTTAACCTCAGTGGTGGTTTTCACCTTAACCTGATTTGCACCAGGATTGGTCTTCTTTGCCTTAGGGGTATTGATCTTCACCTTAGCTAATTTCTCAGCTTTGGTAGATGTAAGGCATTTGCTAGCAATGTGATCGGTAAGTCCATAGTGATAACATTTCCTATAGCTAAAAGTAGCTTTAGGACCAGAGGAGTGCTTATTTGATAATTTTAAATGAGCAGGGTCAGCACCAAGAATACCTTTGGCATTGGATATCAGAGGAATTATAAGTTCTTCAGATTTCTTACCAGTGACATCCACTCTTATTTTAGGACTAGATCGCTGAACGAATTCAAGGATCTTATTCCTAGAAGTTGAGGGATGGCTCGCTGAAGGTTTGGAAACTTTCAGCTTAGGTACATTGGTACCCTTCTGAGGTTTTTGAACAACTATGTTTTCTTTACCTTTAGAAATCAAGGTAGGTTTGTCCTCAGGGATGGGAGTTTTAGAAGAAGAACATTGAGATGAAGAGGTGTTAGGGATAGATGACACAAACATTCCAAACTTTAGCATGGAATGATCAGTGGTTGGTTCTTCAGTGTCAACTTTGTAACCAATACCACTTTTGTCACTTAGAGGGATCTGAGCACCGATTATTTCAGTGATCTTTGTTGAGGATTTATACCATCCTTCAACAGTATCCTTTTCAGCTTTCTATTCAGCGATAGCTTGTTCTCGCTCGATACTGATGACTTGATTTACGTAGACCTGGTCTTTCAAACTCTCTTCTATTTTTGAAAGCTCTTGTATTTTTAAATGACAGTTTTTAAGCTGTTCAGTTAAATCTAAGTTTTGTTTTTTAGCTTTGGTCTTGCCATTCATGGCATCGTATAAGTCAACGGTCAGCATATCGATAGCTCGAAGTCTATATGCTTCAGTGATAGCTGAAGTAGAGGTAGAAGAGGTTGATACCTGAGAGTTAGAAGTAGAGGGAATTTCAGTTTGTTCTTACTCCTCTTCTATTTTTGCCATGAGGCAGAGATTGGCCTCATCTTCTTCATCTGAATCTGATTCTTCATCAGACTTAGTCCAGTCATAATCTTTCGTGATAAGACTTTTTCCCTTCTTTTTGTATGCTTTCAGCTTAGCATACTTTTCTTTAAGCTTCTGGTACTTGTCATCTCTAGCCCTTGGGTTAGAGGATTTCTTGAAGGATGAAGAAAGCTTGAAAACTTTCTTTGACCTGCATTCACTTGCAAAATGTCCTACTTTTTCTCAGTTAAAGCAGGTAGCAGTAGCCTTATCAACATGAGTAGATTTAGGCTTGTCAGTGATTGAAAGAGGTTTATTTCTTTTGAAGTTAATCTTTCTAGCAAACCTCCTGAAATAATTTGTCAGGAGTGCCAGAGATTCATCAAGTTCTGAAGGATCAACGTCTAATGAATCATCAGAGTTAGATTCCATTTCAGTGATCGTGACAGTGAATCGCTGAGCAGGTACTGACTCTGAGGAGAGTAAAACAACATGTGTGCTTTTGGAATATTTGACAAGATTCTTCTTAAGTTGACACGACTGCTCATGATTGAGCATAGTGCCAAATAAGGTAGAGATGGTCATAAATTTAAGATTCTTAGATAGCTTAAGACACATGGTATAGTTGTCCCAACTTTCAGGAAGACATTCCAAGAATTTTGTCAGAATCTCAGAGTTAGAGTAAATCTTACCAACAGTTTTAAATCAATAATTAAACAATTGAAACGTTGGTGAACTTCAGAGAGAGTTTCATTCTTACCACAGATGAAACTTTCATATTGTCTTACCAGGTGTATTCTCCTGGATTCTTGTACATCTTCAGTACCTTCATACTGAACGCAGATAGTATCCCACACGTCTTTGGAACTTTTCAGGTTCATTATGGAATGGTAGACTTCATCAGGAAGTGCCATGGAGATGATGGATCTGGCCTTTGTGTCAATGGACACCTTCTTCTTATCATCGCCAGTCCACTGAGAAACTTGCTTAACGATAAGTCTTTTAGGGACGGCGGGTGTGTTAGCAGTGGCTGGAATAGCAGGATCTATGATGAAAGGAACATAAGGTCCAATTTCAACATAGTAAGGTATAGTGGGATCTACACCTTCCAAGAAGAGCATCATTCGATTTTTCCGAAGATTAAAGTTGTCTTTGCTAAATCGAGGTGGTTTGGCAAGAGAGCCCTTATCTATGTAATTCGTGTTTGTGGAATTTGCCATATTGAAGAAATAGCAAGGAAGAGAGTACAAGCAAGATCTTTTTTATTAGATTAAACAATCTGCTCTGATACCACTTGTGGTCCCGAAGGGTTATACAAGTTTGTAGAAAAGGGGGGGGGGGGGTGAATACAAACACAGATTTTTATCTTTAAAATTGTTTATTGATATATATCAAACAATTTACAGTTTGTTGCGGGATAAGATAAAGTTAAAAACCTAATCTAAATAAACTAGAGAATCACATAGAATTCTTGCACTAAGAAATAGAGAGAAAGAAGATTTAGAAAACTAAGGATAATTTTCTAACACTAAGAAGTTCAGCGAGGAAGAAGCCGAGTACTTCAAAAATGAAGTAGGGTTTCCTTATTTATACTGCATGCATTTAATGCAAGTCAGTACAACTTTACACGTGGCAGCGTCTGGTTGGTTGCATGAATTTGACTTTAGCAAACATCCTAGTGGTCGCATGATGAACAGTGTAGTTGCGGTTTGTACGATCCTGGACAAAAGGGATGTCCGTTCTGACAAATCGTACAAAAGGCGTGCAAGGAGATAAGACAAAAGTTGCTTGTAGAACATGCTTCATGATCAGCGAACGCTGAATGTATCTTTATCAGCGAATGATAAAGTTCAGATCTCGTGAAGTCTTCTACTTGAAACTTCGCGTGAAATGGACAAGTCTTGGCTTCGCTGATATCCGCATCAGGTCACTAGTAGACTTAGTAACTCGTTCTTCAGCATGGTCTTCGATTTCAACTTTGAACTCAGTTGTCGCGAGTCTTGTCTTTGGGGATAATAAGCAAACAATTACAAGATGAACTTTCAGCGATCATCAGTGGGGCTGAACATGCTCAGGGCTCACTGATGTACAGTTATCACTGAAGTATAAATTAAAACCTGTGTTTTCCATCAGCGATACTAAACAGACTTAGTATATTTTCTTAGATGGTGAAACACTGATACATATTGTTTACTTACAATTTTCACTAAGTAATTCTGAGAGTCATTATCAAATCACTGAAGGGTTTGGATCAACAAACAACAATTCACATATTTCTTTCTCCATATACTCACTTTTACCAGGTAAATCTCATAATATAGTAAAAACCATAAATATGACTTAAATGTGTTCATCCAAGTATTTAATCACAAATATGTAAATTATATCACATTTTATATCACAAATCATAGAACACTTCATCATATTTCAAAATGGTAAAAACCCTAAAATCTTCAAAATCTCAAAGTTAGGTCAAAATCCTTCAAACAATAAAATATAAACAAGAAGATGTTTAGGAGTTCAAAATATAGAGCTTTGACATGTATAAGGTTTAGAAAAGGTAGGATTAACTCACAACTTAGGTTTTTGGTGAAAACCTAAAAAAAACCTAGAAGTTCCTTGAAGATGAAAGTGATGTAATGAACTCTTAGTCTTAGCTTCCAAATCCTAACTTGTTCTTGACAAATCTTAAAGCAAAGTGGAAATGGTGCTTTTAATGCAACTAGGTCGCATTCAATGAATATGGAATAGAAAAATAAGTTGGGTGAAGTTTAGGTGAGGATTTATGAGAAGGGTTGCAAGAAAATAACCTTAAATTAGTGTAGAACCCGAGTTCTACATTGACACTGTCAATGTAGCATGTCATTGTCGCCTAACATGTACAGAACGTGCCTCCAAGCTAGCTACTTTGCCTTGCTACATTGAAACTGTCAATGTACATGGCATTGTCGTCTAGCATTTCAAAATCTGCCCCCAAGCTGGCTACTTTGCCTTGCTACATTGACATTGTCAATGTACCATTGGCATTGGCTCCTGGCATGTACAGAACCTACCCCGAAGCTGGCTACTTTGCCTTGCTACATTGGCACTATCAATGTAGCATGGCAATGTCGCCTCACCAATACCAAGTCTCGAAAAATCGACTTTTCTCTCTCGAAACACCTCGACATTGCTAGAGATCAAAAGTAATATATTCCTAGCATAAATTCCATTAATTATAAACCACAAAACGTACGGGATGACTTTTACTTACCAAAAAATCCAGGTGTTACACAACCCACACGGCAACGGGTCATTCCCTTTTTTTCTTAGTCTACACTACCACTCCTACGCACGTGGTTGATTTGGTCAATCTACCATAACTTCTGGGAATAGGCATTGCAGCATAAAATATGGCTAAAGACATGCAAGTCGTCAAAGAAGAAGTCAAGGCAAGACACGAACTCACAGGTACAAAGAATAAAGCTGTCGCCGATGTGCACCGACGACGAAAGACTTTAAATGTGGGAGATAAAGTCATGGTATTCTTACGAAAAGAACGATTTCCGGTTGGAACTTACAACACGTTGCAACCCAGGAAATACAAACCATTCAAGATTTCAAGGAAGATCAATGACAACGCCTTTGTAGTCACACTTCCCGACTCCCTACATATATCCAACATATTCAACGTTACCGACGTCTATGCTTACCACAACGATAACGAGCTCTTTTTAATGAGAACTCATGGTCGAGTTCTTCGGAGGTAGAGGAGATTGATTTAGAGCGGTTAGCAACAAGGTTCGAGGAGCAAATAGAGCACATTGGAAAATCAAGGTAGTGACTACCGATAGTTTCACCGAGACTTAAGTGTCGGGACAAATCTCATTGCCCACTGGAGAACCTACAAATTCCATAGACTACTGAGAGTTTCACCAAGACTTAAGTCTCGGGACAACTCTCACGAACGTGTATTGATGTCTTTTCTTGAACTGATTGATTTCCTTTCTTATTTTAATTATTTATTTCCTTAGATAGAGAATGTCTTCCCCATAGATAGTTTTGGTTTATGATTATGTTTATTTCCTTAGTTATCTCTAAGCCTAATTATAAATAAAATTATTTCCTTTATTGTTTTCATTCAATTATCAGGTCTTAATAAAAGTTCTCTTCGAGAGTTTTTAGTTTTCTCAATACTCGTGAGTCTTAGGTTTGTAAACTCATAAATGCTTTGGGTTTAACGCTTGTCAATCCTCCCGCGTTTTGCTAATGCGTCAAAATCACATCTTGGTTTCCTATGTAACATCTACACGATGACATAATAGAGTTGATAAGTTGCCTTTGGCGTGTAGCTAAGAAGGCAATGGGTTGAGTCGACTTTTCCCAAATAACAACAGGTCCTGGATTCAATACCCCCCCCCCCCCCCCACCCCCAAACATCAGCAGGTGAGTGAAAAATACCTTATGAGAAATATTAAGATGAGATAAGTTAAAACTATCAGTAATCAACTTTTTGTCTAAATAAAATTATATCTTATGAGAAATATTAAGATGAGAGTTGAAAGTGAGATTTTGGTTTCTTAATTTAGTAACTCTCACAATTAATTTGATTAAAAAGATTATATTAGATAACTAAATATAAGTAATTCCTTATTCAATAAGACTGGGCAAAAAATTGCAAAACAAAACCATTGCGGTGAATTTTCGATGATGGTTAATGAGTATAACTATATAAAGTTAAATTAAAATATTACCATAAATAACATTTTATATTTTTTTCCAATTGGCAAATGCAAAATAACTAGTTGTTTGTTTTTTATTTACACAATTTACATTCAAAAAAACTATTTTAAGAGAACATACTACATTTTTAATATATGATTTCCTGAAAAAAGAAAGAAGACATATTATAACTTTAGAAAAAGTCTTTTTGAAACAAATTGTTTCTCAAAATAGAAATTAGAACCAATCGTATTTAAATTTATTGAATTTTTTCGTAATAAAATGAAAAAATATTGCAAGTTTCGTAATATTATCAATTTTTTTAGAGATATTAATTAAAATATCCTAAGTTTGACATTGACTTACCACAATACCCAATTTTTTGAAAAGTTTACCAAAATACCCTATTTTTCCGTGAAAGGAGCCCTCGATCGCGGGCATGGACCATTTTTGAAATTTTATGCAAGATATATATTTACACTTTCAGTCCCCATCGCGGGCCTCGATCGTGGGCCAGGGACTGAAAGTGTAAATATATCTTGCATAAAATTTCAAAAATGGTCCCTGCCCGCGATTGAGAGCTTCCTTCGCGGAAAAATAGGGTATTTTGGTAAATTTTTCAAAAAATTGGGTATTTTGGTAAGTCAATGTCAAACTTAGGGTATTTTAATTAAATTCCCTTTTTTTTATCAAAGATCCCTAACTTATTATCTAACATTTAGTTTATTTGACAACAATTAACTTTTCACGTGACAACATTAGACCATCTCTAACAGATTCCCCAAAATTCTTTTAAAATGCAGAACTAAAATTCAAAATTTTAAAAAAAGTTACATTTATCCCAAACCGATTCTTCATTTTTGGAGAGACATACTTTGATTATAATATTAAAATATTGCATTCATCTATTAAATTATTATTTTTCTCTTTAAATATTTATTTTCGAATATTTCTATTGGTGCTCTCATTTAGTAATTATTTTTTGGGTTATCTCTATATTTTTTGAGAAAAAACTTCTTCTCTCTCATATTTTCTCTATTTTAAAGATAGTTTAGGGAAAGCTGTTAGAGCAAAATAATAGCTCAAAATCTTTATTTTCTGTATTTTCTTAATTTTAAAAAAGTTATTGAAGATTCTCTCCAAAATAACCCTAATGCATGCTACAGGAAATGTAGGTTTAAGAAAATAAAATACATATAAACCTTAGTTTTCCTATAAAATAAAAAAGTACACACTAATAATTGAAGTGGGTAAAAAATCTTGGGAAAGTAATTTATATATATATATATATATATATATATTGTCAGGATCGATTCTTAACAAGAATTAAACTTCTTAGAAACAGAATTTAGAGAATCTTGCGGAATAGAACTCTAAATCAATAAAGAACAATCAATAGAAATTCAATAAACTGTATATAGATCAAACAGTTATTACTCACAAGTTTTACACCAAACCTCAATCTTGTTGAACAGGCTCAACAAGACGATTTCTACTTCTCTAGAAATAGGATCTAAGACCTTGAGGTTAATTCACTCTTGAATATCGAATTCTGTATGCTAACTATCTTCTATTTTTCTCATGTTTTTAATAGCTATCTATCAATACTATTTATACAAAAGTAATTACAAGATAACCATAAAAAGTAACTTGATCTTCTGAATCTTCGTTAAGCATATCTTGATCAATTCCTTCTTTGTCTCCAAAAGTATCGCATACCAACTTTATCAACTCAGCAGTATTAATGATGATTTGACTCAGCAGCATTAACAACCTTCAGCAGTATTAATCTTCACAGTCTCCAAGCAGTAGTAACTCAGCTCAGCAGTACTAACCATGTCTAGCAGTAGTAACTTGGACTAGCAGCACTAACTTCAACTAGCAGCAGTAACTTTGCCCAGCAGTAGTAACGAAGAACTGGCAGTAGTAATGAAGACTTAGCAGTACTAACCATCCTTAGCATATCTTCAGTTCCCAACAATCTCCCCCTAACTTGACTTTTAGGAAAAGAAGTCAAGTTCTTCAGATGATGCTTCCAAAACTTAGTCATCATGTACACACAGATTAGGACTTAGGCCTAGACTCTGATTGAGAATCCTCTTTACCAAGAATCTACCCATTGCTGAATCCTTGTTGCAGGTCAGCTTAGTGTGTAGCATTCCCTGCAGCCTCTTCATGCTGTGATTGTATATTTCATCTACAAGATAGTATTCATGAGTTGCAGAGTCAAGGGAGATGACATATACTCCACAGTTTTCATAGAGCATCCAGTTGGTAATGACTTGAAACTGTGTGTTTAACCTATGCTGAACTGCTTCAGGTTTGAACATTTGGCACAAGAATTCAAGTACCATTTTAGAAATTGACATCCCTGGCTCAGTCAGCATGTTTCCATATATCTTCATCCCAACTTTGAACATCTCTTCTAAGTCTGATCTTGAGCAAGTTCTGACAATTTTTCCCCAAGTAGAAAATACTTCAAATTTTCCATCAGCTCTTTTTATCCTAATGAACTCCTTTCTACCATCTTTCAAAGTGTCCCAAAAGATGATTTCAGGAGCCTTAGATGATATTGGTTCAGCCTGAAGTGGAATTGGGTTAGATTCAACACTAGTAATGTACAAGTCACATTGGGCATTCGTTTGTGATTGCACATTGCCTGATTTCCCTGATGGAGTTGCCACTTCTTCTTCAGCAACTTTTCCATCAGATTTCACTGTTTCCTCCTGGGCCTTTTCTGCAGATGACTCCACCCTTGGTTTCTTTTCATTTTTCTTCTTTGTAGTTATGGGCTGGGTTCTTGGTCTTTTCTTGGACATCATCTTGGTTCTTTTAAGAGTTTTGACAGCCTCAGGAGTTGGTTCAGCTGCTTTAAGTTTTTCAGCAGCAATAACCATTTCTGCTGCTATGGCTGTTACTGCTTCTCTTAGTACCTGTAGTGATGCTGCTTCAATACAGTTCTTTACAATCCAGTAAATTTCTTCATCTATTTCAGCTTGAGTTGTAGTTACTGCTTCCTTCTCAGTTTCTGCTGCTTTGACTGTTTGGCCATCAGCAGCATTAACTGTTTCTGCTGCTTGTTCAACCTCAGCAGCATTAACAGTTTCTGCTGCTGTGGTTTCTGCTGCTGTGGTTTCTGCTGCTTTAGTTTCTGCTGCTTTAACACACTCTTCCCCCTTTTCTGTCTCACTGGTCTCCCCCTTAACCTGTGCATAGTCCATTTCCATATCAGTCTCTATGTGAGTAGTCTCCCCCTCAATTTGTGGACCCTTCAGTGTCAGTTCTGCTTCTGACTCTGACTCCCCCTTTTTGGGAGCATCATCAGTTGAGGTTCTCCTTCTTAGCACAAACCTTGCCTTTTTCCTTTTGTTCAGCAACTTGGTGACCATCTTTTTGAGCTTCTCAATTTGAGACTGTTGGTAGGTGACCACAGTCTTAAGTTGCTCAATCTCTTTCTTTTGTGCCATGACATCCAAGTTGATATTCCCTAAGGTTTCCATCAATTCCTCATAGTTATATCTATCCTCACCTTGTTTAGAAGTATTAACCTTCTTTAAAGGATCCTTGGAAGTTTCAGCAGAAGCCTTCTGCCTAGCAGAAGCACTATCTGCCCCCTTGGTTTCTTGGCACCTGGGTCCTCCTAATGATTTCTCATTTAGAGTTGCCATGGGGAAGGTCTTATTTATGTTACCACTGTCCTTCTCTGTGCTAGCAGAAGTAGTGGCAGCCTTAGCACCCATATGGTCATCCTTCTCCTTAGAGACCACCTTCTTGAGGTTGGGAGACACCCCTGTGGTTTCCCTGTTGATATTCTCAATTGGAGAATGCTCCAATTGAGGGCTTAAAGGCGTTGGGCT
This sequence comes from Saussurea involucrata, assembly GCA_033807775.1. NCBI lineage: Eukaryota > Viridiplantae > Streptophyta > Magnoliopsida > Asterales > Asteraceae > Saussurea > Saussurea involucrata. The sequence goes on along the minus strand of CM066319.1, from coordinate 66,963,121 downwards.
TTGAGTAGGTACAACAAGGGAAGGAGCCTTGTGCACCTTTCTTCTTTGAAACCTTTTGGTGATTGTGGGAGTGGGCTGTTCAAGAATGGACTGTGGGATGTCTTTTGAGATGGAAGGGTGGGATTGGTCATCAGTGGGTTGATCTAATGAGGGCCTTGATCCTGATGCCATACCTTCAGAGGGGTGGGACACAACCATCATTGTAGAGAACAATGGTGTGTCAACTCCTTCCGAGTCCCTAGGAAGCCTTTTCATATTTGAAAAAACCTTCCCTTTAGGGGATTTGGGTACATATACCTCAGTGAACTGAGGTAAGTCCATCAACTCCTTGTTAAGAACTTCTTGCACAAACCTTGGATACATGAAAAAGGTCTTTTTGGATTCCAAGTTTGATACAAGATCAGTAAAGATCATTGCTGAGAAATTGTACTTTCTGGCAGTGGATAAGCAGACCAAGGCATATGCAATGGGACTGCTGAACTCACTCCATCCAGTAGTTTTCTTGGAAATACAGTGCATCAGGGTATGAACAAGAAATCTCCATTGGTTGAAAAATTTAGACTTGTAGAATTTAAAAACACCAATGGGACCTTCATACCCCATTCTTTGTAAAGTAGAAAAGAGTTCTTCATTGGGAATAGAAGTTATACCTGAAGCATCATTCAGCTGAAGGGAGATGCGAATAACCTCTTCAGTGACTTTCAAGGGTTTATCACAAACCCTTGTTCGAATGGTCTTCTGCCCTTCTTCAACACTAACAGTGGCATTCTCCCAAAATTGTTTCTGATGTTCGATATAGATTGTTGGGCTCACCGTGAGTGCATAGGAAATGTGCGAGGATTTGAGAAAATCGACTATATCGTGGAATCCCGCAGCTTGTTTCGGCTTCTGAAGCATGGCTATTTCATTGTGCTCATCCACGAACTCCATGATGCCTGAGGATTCTTGAAAGAAAAGCACAGAGATTCTGGAGAGTCTAGGTTAGAACGAGAGAGAAGAAGTAAATGCGAAGAGTCGTTATGAACATGGGCGGGCAAACAGGGGTATTTATATGCCCTAGATTATCAGAAGCAGTATTAACTACCTCGCAGTAGTAACCACCGAGCAGTATTAACTGCCAAGCAGTATTAACTGCCAAGCAGTATTAACTACCTAGCAGTATTAACTACCGAGCAGTATTAACTACCGAGCAGTATTAACTACCGAGCAGTATTAACTGCCAAGCAGTATTAACTGCCAAGCAGTATTAACTACCTAGCAGTATTAACTACCTAGCAGTATTAACTACCGAGCAGTATTAACTACCGAGCAGTATTAACTACCGAGCAGTATTAACTGCCAAGCAGTATTAACTGCCAAGCAGTATTAAATGCACTAGCAGTATTAACTACTGAGCAGTATTAACTACTGAGCAGTATTAACGACCAAGCAGTATTAACTACACTAGCAGTATTAACTGTACTAGCAGTATTAACCGCTGAGCAGTATTAACCACTGAGCAGTAGTAACTGCACAAGCAGTAGTAACTACTAGAACACAGACAGTAGTAACTTCTGTACTGGCAGTAGTAACCACACTTACACTTTTCTTTACTTGGTAATCTGAGGAAAACCGAGGATCCTGAGAAAGAAAGTTAGTAGCACCAAATATATGAAGAAATATAGGTATAAAAACAGAAAGTCAAGAATTTATTCTAGGTTGATCATGCCCACACTTGTTACCAAAAAGGTGAATCTACCCACATCAAAAGCTTTTGTGAATAGATCAGCAAACTGGTCATTTGTATGAACTTTAGCAACCTGAATTAATTTCTTTTCATTGCAATCTCTTATAAAGTGATACCTTATCTCTATATGCTTTGTTTTTGAGTGTTTGACTGGATTATTAACAATGCTAATAGCACTGTTGTTATCAATGAAGATTGGTGTGTGAAGAAAAGTTACCCCATAGTCCAACATCTGATTCTGAATCCATAGAACCTGAGAGCAGCAGCTTGCAGCAGCTATGTACTCAGCTTCTGTGGTAGATAAGGACACTGTGGTTTGTTTCTTACACTGCCAAGATACTAGTCTTGTACCCAAAAACTGACATCCACCTGAAGTAGACTTCCTATCCATGTTGGCTCCTCCCAAATCACTATCTGAATATGCAAGCAAGTCAAAAGAGGATTCATGAGGATACCAGAGACCTAATCTAGGTTGCCCTTTTAAGTATCTGAATATTCTCTTGACAGCATGAAGGTGTGATTGCTTAGGAGAAACCTGAAATCTGGCACAAACACAGACTGAAAACATAATGTCAGGTCTAGAGGCTGTGAGATACATGAGAGATCCAATCATTGATCTGTAATGATGGACATCCACATCCTCCCCCTCAAGATCTGCAGTGATCTGTTTATGTGTTTCCATTGGAGTGCTTGCTGACTTTGAGTCTGATAAACCAAACTTGTCCAGGATGTCTTTCACATACTTGGATTGGCTAATAAAAATTCCATCTTTCCTCTGTTTTACCTGAAGCCCAAGAAAGAATGTAAGTTCTCCCATGGAGCTCATCTTGAAGCTTTTGTGCATCAATTCTTCAAACTCTTTACACATTTGATCATTGGTGGATCCAAAGATGATATCATCCACATAGATTTGAACAAGTAAAGTACCTCTCTTTCTCCTCTTGATGAACAGGGTCTTGTCAATGACTCCTCTTTCAAAGTCATTTATCAAGAGATAGGTAGACAAAGTGTCATACCATGCTCTTGGGGCCTGATGCAAACCATAGAGAGCCTTCTTCAGCTTGTATACTCTGTCAGGGTGCAATGGATTCTCAAATCCAGGGGGTTGACAGACATATACTTCTTCCTCAATGCTTCCATACAGAAATGCACTTTTGACATCCATTTGGTACACTTTGAACTTCATGTATGAGGCATAGGCTAGAAATAACCTGATTGCTTCAATCCTTGCCACAGGAGCAAAGACTTCCTCATAATCTATTCCTTCTTCCTGAGTGTACCCTTGTGCAACCAGTCTAGCTTTGTTTCTGATTACAATCCCTCTGTCATCCTTCTTGTTTCTGAAAATCCACTTGGTGCCAATTGCTCTTTGACCTTTTGGAAGGTCTACCAAGTCCCAAACATCCTGTAATTTGAACTGTAGCAGCTCCTCTTGCATTGCCTCTATCCAGCTTGGGTCTTTCATGGCATCATAAGCCTTTTTGGGCTCAATCTGGGACAGAAAGCAAGTAAGAACAGTGTTAACTGTATTTTGCTGCTCTTGCAACTCTTGGAGTCTGCTTTGCTTTCTAGTCATCATGGGAGATGCAATATCTCCAATTACCAACTCAGGAGGATGATTTTTCTGAGTTCTTGTTTGATGACCAGCTTCCTCTTGTAAGTCCTCATCCAGATTAGACTCATTTAATTCTGGATTTGTTTCTGCTTCTTCAGTCACCTCAGATTCTCGGGAATTTGAACCTGAAGACTGATTTTCCTCTGCTCTCCTCTCTTCTTCATTCTGAATAGGTTCAGTCTCCTCATGGTGTTCACAGAATTCCACAGGATCAATGGAAGGGATTGGAAATATCACAGATTGAATTCTGTGTTCTGATGATGGTGTATCCCTTTGTCCTGCATATACATCACCACTGAAACCCAAAGAATTAGTGAGTGAATCAATGTCAAATAGCCAATTAGGACCTGAACCAATAGGATTTGGTGTGTTCTCATTGCATTTGACATTGTCACTTTCTTCAATTATTCTAGAAGAGGTATTAAAGACTCTGTAGGCCTTACTTTGAGATGAATACCCAACAAGAAAACCATCATCTGCTTTGCTATCAAACTTGCCTAAGTGAGATTTGGTATTGAGAATAGTACAAGGACATCCAAATGGCTTGAAAAATCCAATATATGGTTTCCTTTTATGGAAAAGCTCATAAGGTGTCTTGTTTTTAGGCTTTACAACTAAAACTCTGTTTTGAACATAGCAGGCAGTATTAACTGCTTCTGCCCAAAAAGTAATTGGTAACTTTGAGTCAGCTAACAGAGATCTAGCAGCCTCAATCAGTGTCCTATTCCTTCTCTCAGCAACACCATTTTGTTGTGGAGTCCTAGGAGCACTGTATTGTCTCTCAATTCCTTTTTCTTCACAAAAGGTGTTTAGATCAGAATTTTTAAACTCAGTACCATTATCTGATCTAATGACTTTCACTCTTTGATTTGATTGGTTTTCAATTTTGAGAATGAAAGATTTGATCAGTCCACTTGTCTCATCTTTAGTTCTCAGAAAATATACCCAAGTAAATCTAGAATAATCATCAACAATAACTAAGCAGTATGATTTCTTGCCAATACTCATCACATTGGTAGGACCAAACAGATCCATATGTAACAGTTGAAGAGGATTTGATATAGTGTTTATCTCTTTGGACTTATGAGAAGTTTTGTGTTGTTTGCCTTTGAGACAAGCAACACAATGATCATCACATGAATATACTTTGGATGGCAGACCCCTTACAAGGTTATTCTTAACAAGTTTATTTATTGTTTTAAAGTTCATGTGACACATCCTTCTGTGCCATAGTGATGATTCATCTAAAGAAGCTTTTGAAACTAAACAATTTAGAGATGAATCAGATGAAACACTTTCCAAATCCAAACAATAAACATTATCCTTCCTTGGAGTTCTCAGAAGTATCATGTTTTCATCAACCACTTTGTATCCAGGAGCAAGGATAATACATTCAGAGTCTGTAAACAATATACTATGCTTCTTGTCACAAACCTGTGATACACTTAACAGGTTGTATCTCAATTGTTCAACATAGTATACATCTTCAAAGGTCATCTTACCCTTTGAAACATCACCCTTACCACTTATCTTTCCACCAGCAGGATTATCCCCAAATGCAACATGTCCTCCATCAACCTTTTTGAAATTTTTGAGGCAGGACATGTTACCTGTCATGTGCCTGGAGCAACCACTATCAACATGCCAAATACTCTTCCCCTTGAGCTGTTGGTTGCCCTGCACATCAAGATAAATCAGTTAGTTTTATTTGGAACCCAAGCCGAAGTGGTCTTGGGTCTCCCTTGCTCATCAAAATACTTACACTTGGTTTTGATGAGATTTTTAACTTTTGGTACTGCTGTGCTGGAATACTTTGTCAAAATTATTGGTGTAGCAGCACTTGCAGCAGTACTAATAGTGCTAGCAGTACTAACAGTGCTAGCAGTATTAACCTCAGAAGTACTAACAAAGGTAGCAGTATTAACCGAGTTAACACTGCTAGAAGCAGTATTAACAGAGTTAATACTGCTAGAAGCAGTATTAACAGAGTTAATACTGCTAGCAGCAGTACTATCTGAAGAAGAAGCACTAAAAGTATTAGCAGCACTAACATTGGACTGAATACTAGCAGTATTAACACTGCTAGCAGCACTAACTTTGGAATGATTACTAGCAGTATTAATATTGCTAGCAGTACTAACTTTGGAATGATTACTAGCAGTATTAATATTGCTAGCAGCACTAACTTTTGAAGCAGTACTAGCAGTGTTAGCAGTACTAACACTGCTAGCAGCAGTATTGTTTGTAGTGCTTTTTGGAACCCACATGTTATCACATTCCTTTTCAGTTGTTTTCTTTATGTGGTTTTTGGGTTTATCTTGTTTCTTTGCCACATTTTTCTTTGCAGATTTTTTATATCCATCATTCCTTCTGTAACCACCAGGTTTTTGAAACGATCTTTGAGCATTAAACCTTTGGTTAATAGGATTGAAATAACAGTGTTTGGCTAAGTGATTTAGCTTACCACAGATGAAACAAGGTTTTGGCCTGTTGATTCTGTTCAGGTCAACTCCTTGTCTCATAACCCACTGGTTATTCCAGTTCCTCTGATTTCCCCTCTGATTATCATGTTTTTGGGGCTTGTTCTTTTTGAATTTCCTGCAGGAACACTGTTTACAAGTATTTGAGTTCACAACTTTGGGCTGTGTGTAATGAACTTCCTTTTTCTCTTCAGTCCTTTTGATCTCTGTGTTCTTGACACATGGACTCTCACATTCCTCATCAGAGTCTACTTTGTCAGTCTCATCCTCAACAACTATTTCTTTTTCACAAGGATCTATATCAATCTTTAATTCAGGTTCCTTACTATCCTTGGTCTCTAACAAATCAGACTTAGGAGGTATGTAGTTGTTATTGTAGGGTGGAGGTGTGGCATTGTACCCTATCCCTACTTTCATCTTGTCATGGATTTGTGCTTTAATGATGGTGTCCATGGTTTTAGAAGCACAGGTAAACTTTTCAACATCAAGTTTAACCTTTTTAAGCTCTTCCTTTAACTTTTCATTCTCCTCCCCAGATACTTTCAGCTTAATCTCATACTCATTCTTCTCCCACTTCCAATAGTTAGTATCATAGTGGTGTTGAAGTTCATTAGCTTGAAAAGCTCTAATCTGTTCCTCAAACCTTTCTACAATCCTAACATAATCTTTCACATCTTTCTCTAGCCTCTTAAGGTCATCACACATACCCTTATTGTGATCCCTATATCTTTTAACAGCATCAATGCAAGCTTGAGAACAGAGTTTAGATTGTACCTCAGTGGGGATATCAGACACTTCTGCCATAAGAGCTTGATTCTGACAGGCTTCTTCAGCTTGATCACTCCAATCAAATCCCATTCCTTGTTGAGAAACAAGGGCTTGAGAGGAGCTTCTGTTTTGGTTTCCATTTGGAGTCTGTGATCCTCCACTTCTGCATTCTCTGGCAAAGTGTCCCATCTTGTGACACTTATAGCATTCAACTTTTGACTTGTCAAAGCCTGCACCATCTTCTCTTCTTTGGGAAAAGTTGTTTCTCCCAGTCCTTTTGATGAATTTCTTCACCCTCATTGATAGCATAGCCATCTGCCACTTGATGTCCATCTCTTCCAGATCATCAGCATTGATCTGCTCTAAATCATCATTGATTAGAGAAGAGTGGACATGACTAGAAAAGAATGCTTCTAGTACAGAATCTGTGGTCTTCTCATGATTGGTTCCACTAGCAGAATTAACAGAACCTGCAGTATTAACAGAATCAGGATTAGCAGCAGTATCAGAGGATGAAGATAATAAAGCAGCATTATAAACAAATCCTGATGGCCTTTTCTTGGCTTCAACTTCAGCCTCAAATACTCTGAGATCATTGTAGAGGTCATCTAGCTCTTTGTCCTCCAATTGGTCATTCTGTCTGAATGAGACAGTGTACATGGTCCATTCTTCTCCCAATGATCTAAGGAACTTTCTGTTGACATCATCAGCATCCATGTGTACACCCACAGTTGCTAATTCTCCAATTAACTTGTTAAATCTGTCAAAAGTTTGAGTCATAGACTCATTCTTTGCAGACATAAAGTTTTCATATTGTTGCCTGAGAATAGCCTTTTGATTTCTCTTTGTGCTCTTTGTTCCAGTAAATCTTTTCTCCAGAGCATTCCACAGCATCTGTGCATCTGTGCAGTGTTGGAATTGATGTTGGTACTCATTAGGAATAGCCAAAAGCAGAGTGCTTAAGGCCTTCATCTCTGTTTGTCTTACTTTCTTTTCAGCATCTGTCTTGGGAGGAGGTCTCTTTCCATCTGCTCCAATCTTTCCTTCATTACATGGGCCATTTTCTATAATGTCCCATATTGCATAATCAGTAAGAAGAATGTACTGCTTGATTCTTAGTTTCCACATGTCAAATTCATTGGGTTTGAGCATGGGAACCTTTGAAACAAGAGTACTGTGAGAATCCATTGAGTTGTCCATAATTTCTAAGATACCAACGCTCTGATACCACTTGTCAGGATCGATTCTTAACAAGAATTAAACTTCTTAGAAACAGAATTTAGAGAATCTTGCGGAATAGAACTCTAAATCAATAAAGAACAATCAATAGAAATTCAATAAACTGTATATAGATCAAACAGTTATTACTCACAAGTTTTACACCAAACCTCAATCTTGTTGAACAGGCTCAACAAGACGATTTCTACTTCTCTAGAAATAGGATCTAAGACCTTGAGGTTAATTCACTCTTGAATATCGAATTCTGTATGCTAACTATCTTCTATTTTTCTCATGTTTTTAATAGCTATCTATCAATACTATTTATACAAAAGTAATTACAAGATAACCATAAAAAGTAACTTGATCTTCTGAATCTTCGTTAAGCATATCTTGATCAATTCCTTCTTTGTCTCCAAAAGTATCGCATACCAACTTTATCAACTCAGCAGTATTAATGATGATTTGACTCAGCAGCATTAACAACCTTCAGCAGTATTAATCTTCACAGTCTCCAAGCAGTAGTAACTCAGCTCAGCAGTACTAACCATGTCTAGCAGTAGTAACTTGGACTAGCAGCACTAACTTCAACTAGCAGCAGTAACTTTGCCCAGCAGTAGTAACGAAGAACTGGCAGTAGTAATGAAGACTTAGCAGTACTAACCATCCTTAGCATATCTTCAGTTCCCAACATATATATATATATATATATATATATAAAAGGAGCTGAGGTGGTGTTGATAGTAGTAGATGATAACAGTAAGCATGCACTATGTTTGTGTTGTCACATGGATTCCCTGCAGATGCCTTCTCCTCTCTCTTATACTTGCATGCATAACTGAGGCACAACTTTTATCCACTTTCTTATATTTATCGATTAATACATAATCCCCACGTCTTTTGCGGACAACCGTCCAATTTTAACACGTGTGTTTTGATTTTCTTTATGCTATTAATTGATTCTTCTAAACATAAACATTGTAAATAATATATTAATAAATATGACCAAAATGAGATCTAAATCTCGCCTAGAAATGGGTCTACAATAGTTTTGGTATTGTTTATTTAAAGAACTTATTAACTTATGTCGTTTGGTCATTGTTGATATGGTATACTTAAATCTACCTTTACTCAAACCACTATTAACCATGTATTATTAGGGAAATTAATTAAAATGCCAAAAGTTTGACCATTTGTTATCAAAATGCCACAAATCTCTTACATCTTACCGAAATGCCACAAAAAACCATGGTGGGCCCCGCGATCGGGGGCCCCTGCCCCACGTGTCACCAAACTTTGCCCACTTTGCCCGCGTTGGTCCCTCAAGAATACCCGCGGCCCAGTTTTCCCCCCTCAAGAATGCCCGTGTTGGCAGTTTTAGTCCCTGCCCGCGTTGAGAGCCCGCGATCGCTGGCTAACCCGCCACGCGTCAGCACAGGGTTAACCCTAAAAAAAATTGAAGACAAAAATCCTAATTTTATACTCATAGCCGCACTATATAAAGGGTGGGGGGGACCAACTTCGGCCACCTCTCATTATTTTAAACCATCTCAAATTTTTTAATAACTCTCTCTCAATTTTCTCCACTCTCTCAATTTTGTCGTGTGGAACACGTGTTCGTGTTTTGTGAAGATGTCTCGTATTACCTCTATGGTATGTTTTCCTTATGTTTTTTGTTATTTTTTGTATGTTATTTTAAGTTAAGATATATGATTTGTATGTTGTTAGAGTGTTTATAACTTTTGTTATGTTTGAATATGTTCTATGTTTAACATTTTTAAGATATATGATATGTATGGTTTTATGTTTGAATGTGATATTTGTATGTTATAATGTGTATGTTGTTATAGGACTATTTTTATAAAAAAATTGTTAAGAGTGTGTTTTTATAAAAATAATTCTTAAAAGTGTGTTTTTATAAAAAATTGTTAAGAATGTGTTTTTTTATAAAAAAAATTGTTAACAATGTGTTTTTATAAAAAAAATTGTTAAGAGTGTGTTCTTATAAAAATAATTCTTAAAAGTGTGTTTTTATAAAAAAAATGTTAAGAATGTGTTTTTTTATAAAAAAATTGTTAAGAGTGTGTTTTTATAAAAAAATTGTTAAGAATGTATTTTTTATAAAAAAATTGTTAAGAGTGTGTTTTTATAAAAAAATTGTTAAGAATGTATTTTTTATAAAAAAATTGTTAAGAATGTGTTTTTACAAAAAATTGTTAAAAATGTGTTTTTTATAAAAAATTGTTAAGAGTGGGTTTTTATAAAAACAATTCTTAAAAGTGTGTTTGTATAAAAAAATTGTTAAGAATGTATTTTTATAAAAAAAAACTTGTTAAGAATGTTTTTTATATAAAAATTGTTAAGAGTGTGTTTTATAAAAAATTGTTAAGAATGTGTTTTTTTATAAAAATTGTTAAGAGTGTGTTTTTATAAAAAAATTGTTAAGAATGTGCTTTTTTATAAAAAAATGTTAACTTAGGTCCCTACAGTTTTAAGAATGACAACTTAGGTCCCTAAACTTTTAAGAATGACAATTTAGGTCCCTAAACTTTTAAGAATGACAACTTAGGTCCCTAAACTTTTAAGAATGACAACTTAGGTCCCTACAGTTTTAAGAATGACAACTTAGGTCCCTAAACTTTTAAGAATGACAATTTGGGTCCCTAAACTTTTAAGAATGCCAATTAGGTCCCTAAACTTTTAAGAATGACAACTAGGGTCCCTAAACCGCAACATCTATATATAACACTATGATACGTTGAAATAAAATAAACCGCAACATCTATATATAACACTATTATACGTTGAAATAAAATAAACCGCACTTTATCTATTTATAACACTATTAAATGTTGAAATAAAATAAACCGCAACATCTATATATAACACTATTATACGTTGAAATAAAATAAACCGCACTTTATCTATTTATAACACTATTATTCGTTGAAATAAAATAAACCGCAACATCTATATATAACACTATTATACGTTGAAATAAAATAAATCGCACTTTATCTATTTATAACACTATTATATGTTGAAATAAAATAAACCATAACATCTATATATAACACTATTATACGTTGAAATAAAATAAACCGCAACATCTATATATAACACTATTATACGTTGAAATAAAATAAACCGTAACCTCTATATATAACACTATTATACGTTGAAATAAAATAAACCGCAACATCTATATATAACACTATTATACGTTGAAATAAAATAAACCGCACTTTATCTATTTATAACACTATTATATATTGAAATAAAATAAACCGCAACATCTATATATAACACTATTATACGTTGAAATAAAATAAACCGCAACATCTATATATAACACTATTATACGTTGAAATAAAATAAACCGCAACCTCTATATATAAAACTATTATACGTTGAAATAAAATAAACCGCAACCTCTATATATAACACTATTATACGTTGAAATAAAATAAACCGCAACATCTATATATAACATCTGTGAATGACTATGTAGAGGGATTTCTTTAACATCGACTTGACGCTAAAGTGCAAAGTTGCCTACATCGAGGAGTTAGGATCGCGCTTTAGGAGATTAGGTGATCGCGCGGATACCCTTGAGGCCATCTTTAGAGGGACACCGTTCGGGCCATGGATGGATGTGTCTTACTCTGCTGGCGACCCTACGCTAGTACACATGTTTCTACAGTTGGAGGTCGAGGACGCCAACGCTGAGCCGTAGGAGATGCATTTTGATTTCTTCGGCGATCGATTGCATTTTGGGCGTCGTGAGTTCTGTCTAATTATTGGACTACGTTTTGGAGAGGCTCCCCCCCTTCCTCCCTTAGCAGACTGCTCCTTCATTCCTAGGGTTTGGGGCATTTCAGCATCTCGTTTGAAGCTGAAGGCAGCCCGGGACATGATGAAAGAGGGCCTTATTGCCCTAAGCGACGCCGATGCTGTCCGTGTATGCTTGGTGGTGATCGTGGATATGGGCTTCATGGGTCGTGAGTATAGCCAGTATGCATCCTCGACGGTCCTTAGGGCCGTCGAGGATCTTGAGCTGTTTAACAGCTACCCGTGGGGTAGCCATATCTGGACACATTGCTACTCAATCTTGCACCGAGCCATAACCAGACGCGACTCCGATCGACATGGAAAGATGAACCTTTGTGGTTTTACATACCCCTTCAAGGTTAGATACGTAGTATAACAATTGTTAATAATACATACAAACTGTTTGGCTTTTCTTTTTACGTACTTGCTCTTCTTGTCTAATTCCAGATATGGATCTTGGAGATGTTTCCCGCATCAATCCGATATTTCGTCAAGCGCGACGACCGAGTACTTAGGGGAACCCGTTGGGACAAGCGTGTTACCCTAAGTAGGTCGCTTTGGGTTCAGTTCTTCAATGAATCTAGAAATGTAAGTTCTTTTACTATGTTTACAATTTGCATACGTTAGTCCCGCTTATTAATTTTTTTTATGTTTTATCATATATTTAGCTGCCACTCTTGCCTTTCGCTCGCCTTGAGCCTACTGCCGACGAGATGGACACGGATTGGTATAGAGACAGCGTGGCCTTTATTGACGCATAGGCGGCAAGGGTTCGACGTCCCTCTCCTTTTACATCTCACGAAGATGAGGAAGACGACGATAGGCCCCCTTCCAGTGGATATCAGCAACCCCCTTCCTCCTCCTATCCGCCGCCCCCTTCCTCCTCCTACCATCCGCCCCCTTACGATCCATAACAGGTGGCCCCTTCCTACGGGCCACATCGTGGCTGTCATGAGTACCTGTGGGACTACGTCCACGGGCCGCTAGAGTCACGTGTAGAGTTTCTGGAGGGAGTCTACAGACAGTTTAGCGCTGTCCATGTTAGTGTTTAACTTAATTTGTTGGCCACGTTTATTTAGTTTGTATATTAATATTACGTTCTAAATTTGTTTTAGCTGTCGAGTACGACACCGATCCCCGCTCCGTTCGGACAGGGGGCACAGGCGACGTTTGCCACCACATCCTATCCGTCATTCCCTGAAAATGTAAGTGACATTGAGTAACCATTATAGTTATATGTTTGTTCCTAAGTTTGTAACTCTTATAATGATCAATGTCACGCAGGCCGGGATGTCGGGGGCATACACCTCCCAAACGACGTTCGCCACCACATCCTATTCTACTATCCCGGAGAGTGTAAGTGACACTGAGTAACCATTATAGTTATATGTTTGTTCCTAAGTTTGTAACTCTTATAATGATCAATGTCACGCAGGCCGGGATGTCGGAGGCATACACCTCCCAAACGACGTTCGCCACCACATCCTATTCTACTATCCCGGAGAGTGTAAGTGACACTGAGTAACCATTATAGTTATATGTTTGTTCCTAAGTTTGTAACTCTTATAATGATCAATGTCACGCAGGCCGGGATGTCGGGGGCATACACCTCCCAAATGACGTTCGCCACCACATCCTATTCTACTATCCCGGAGAGTGTAAGTGACACTGAGTAACCATTATAGTTATATGTTTGTTCCTAAGTTTGTAACTCTTATAATGATCAATGTCACGCAGGCCAGGATGTCGGGGGCCGGGATGTTGGGGGCCGGGATGTCGGGGGCATACACCTCAGCATTCACGGACATCTTTGGCGGTTCGGCCAAAGAGTATTACAGGCCGGAAATGTCGGGGTCGACGTTTGTCACACAGCCACCTTCCATGCATACTGTAAGTTATTTTGGTAGTTTTGGTTTAATTGTGAACATTTCCTAAATTGTACTTAAAACATCTAATAACTTAATTTTCAGACGATGGGGTCTCCTATTCTCGAGGAGCACTTCTCGGAGCCGGAAGATGACCCGATGGATGTTGTAGATCCACAGGTGACCCCGCTCCCTCAAAAGCGACAACATAAACTTTCAAAATGGTTGAGTTACCCGTTTGGACAACAAGGATCTACGACACCACTGTCCCCTAAAAAGCAAGCAAAGATTGCGGGGGGAAACAAGGGAGGAAAGAAGGCGGAAAAGAGAAAGGGAAAGGTGGCTTCACCGGAGCGTCTACCGGCATCCGATATATTGAGGATATGCAAGACTGGTCACCTCCCCCCCATGATATTTGTCCCTTACTTGAGCCTGGAAATCACCCCCCCGCTTTTTCCATGTATTGCTGGCGGATGACCCTTTGGAGTCTGAGTTACAGGATGTGGTTAGTATGAAGTTTAACTATAGTCATATAATCAAATATATTTATATTACATGTCTAACCATCTATTTTTTATGTATAGCACATGGATTGTTAGGTCTCGCTACTCCAAAAATCTCGTGGAACAGACACGAGGTGGACCATGATGTACAATATTTTCTTTCCCTACCTGGTGCTCCCCCATCAAGGTCCCGCCTCCGTGGCCAACTCATGCAATGGCGTGGAAGGGGTTTCTTGGGCTCTCCTCGATGTGGTATGTAAATCGTTTTACTCTTATTTTATTTAAGTTGTTTTGTTTCTAACTAAGTTGTCTAATATTGTAATATTTCAGGTGTACATCCCAATATGCATTCATCCCAAACATTGGCTGCTTGGAGTGTTTGAGCTTGACGCTATGACCATGACCATATATGACAGCGACAGTGCCAGTCTCTTCAAAGACCAATTGGAAGACCAGATGAGAAGGTTTAAAGTTGTGCTGTTTGACTTCTTTTGTCGGGTCAAGGACACGAGGCATCGTGATAGGTCAGAGCTCTTTCGCCATAAGTTCGCCAATAATACACCCCAGCAGGCCGGGATGAATGCGGATTGCGGTGTCTGGGTATGCCGTAATGCCAGCATGTTGATAAATAACGATGTGGTATTTGTACACCCTGACCACACCGTGGCCGAGGCCAATGCATTTCACATACATATGGCGGAGTCCATTTATGCACATTGTCAAATAAAGCAAAGTTAGGTTGTTTATGTAACATTAAATAATTGTTATTTTTAGTATTAACTTGTTTTGTTAAAGTATTGTTATTGACTTAGTGTTTACTTCATTTGGTTTTTGCTAATTTCATCCAATTACTCAACTTTGACTATCGATATCTCTTTCACACATACTCCATTTTGGACGCATTATATATCGTTTCGAAGCTCTCATATAGGAGAACATAAACCTACTAAGAGTTAGTTATATATAACATATATATATATATATATATATATATATATATATATATATATATTTAAATGTGTCCAAAGTTTTGTAAAACCCATATATATATATGCTACTGAGTGAACTCAATGAACCGGCGAAGGGGTTTTTGTTAAATGGAATTCTTATTCTCGAAGTCGAGCTTTCTTTGGTTGGAATGCTTAAAAATATCATCCCGGCCATTTGGTGTCTTCCTTCTGATGCAAAAATTGGTATTATGTAATGTAGAACAGTATCTATATTATAGAAACTTGCATTTGACAGTACCATATAAATCTGATCTAAATTCTCATTAATTAGCTATGTTTGACTACTTAAAGACTAATTTTCTGGCTAAAGAAAGACCTTTATTCAAGAGCAGACGAATATTGCAATTACTTTTTCATTCGAATCTTACAGGCTCTTTTCAAACGAATCTTGTAGTGAACTATTCAGACGAATCATGCAGTGAACTATTCAGACGAACCATGGTTGGAGGTTCAAGATCAAGGGGGAACAGGTCGGCGAATGTGGCTGGAACTTCACGTTCGCGAGCCTACCAACCACTGAACGATGGAGGTCGCGGGAGTACCTGGAAGGTACCAGAAACAGAGGAGGAGTGGACAAACTGTGGGCGAACTGCGACCGATTTTCCATTCACGCCTGAGGAGGAAGCAGACTGGGAGATGGCATCCGACAATTACTACTTCGATAATGGCATGAGAACCCCACCAATGTATGATTTTATGCTGACGGGTCTTCGACAAAGTCAACGAATTACTCACGCAGTGCAAAAAGTCATTGATGAGGCGAACGCCGGTATCGAAAAGGTAAATGGTATGTGGAACCATAACATGGGGATTCAGCAAGGGAAAATGGAGTATCTAGCGGAGAAGAAACGAGAACTGGCCATGACTAGGGCTCACGTTCGGCAGCTGCAACGAGAGATTAAGGAAGCTGAAGAGGAACTAGAAGAACTCGAATCGGACTACATAGGAATGGAGGACGTGATCAAGGAAAAGGTTAACTTGATCACAGGACTCCAGGACGCCTTCCAGTAATAGATTTCCTTGTTTACATGCACTGTATCCGTTTCGGTTGGGAAGATGATTTGCAATAATTTTTATATGATGTTGTTAATTATTTTCCTTGTTAAATAACTTAAGTGAATTTCTATATTAAAAACATTAAAATGGAAAGGAAACAATACATTAAAAACCACATAAAATGATAACCTAAAAACTATAGGGACCATTAATGTTTTTTTAAATTTGCAACAAACTTCAGGGACCAAACTGTAAATTCGAAAAGTAGCGGGTTAGCCCGCGATCGCGGGGGCCCAACGCGGGCAAGGACTAAAACTGCCAACACGGGCATTCTTGAGGGGGGAAAGCTGGACCGCGGGCATTCTTGAGGGACCAACGCGGGCAAAGTGGGCAAAGTTTGGTGACACGTGGGCCTGGGGCCCGCGATCGCGGGGCCCACCGCGGTTTTTTGTGGCATTTTGATAACAAAAGGTCAAACTTGTGGCATTTTAATTAATTTCCTGTATTATTAATATAACTAATGTGGAAATTGTGCGCTTGCATGATAGCACAAGTAATTTGGGTTCAATAATATGTAGATTATTCATATAAATAAATATTATTGGATAAATATAATTATCTACAAATCCTATTCATATCATTTGTAAAAAATTAGTAGAACTTAATTAGTGGATTTTTAATATAAATGAAATGAGTAACATTACAATGTGTGAATAATATTTGCATTGTTTGTATAATTCATAACCTTGCACGAAAGTTATTCTTTCTGGAAAGAGAGCGGTATCTCTACGAATTTTGTTAAGAAATAAACAAATGTAAACTTACACGCCACTATGAGTACCACACAAACATGTGTTCACTCTCCAAACGGGAGATACCCCAAAGACTGTCATGGACTGCACTAATCCAACCGGCTAAACATAAGTGGTTGAAACAACAAAGGTCTAGAGTTCTAGACAACCTTGAAATGTTGCAAGACATATACATGCATTTCTTTCTCGTAACAAATAGTTAAACTTAGTGACCAAGTTTTACACATCATTGTCATCATCAGAGACACCTATACAACATCAACATTTAACCAAACGATAAGAATAAAACAATTTGTTAATAATTGGTGTGAGCGTAAAGGGAATATAAGAACTCACATTTTCGTCAATGAAAACCATATCAAAACTAATAAATCCTCATTTCTAAAAAATGAATAGTTTTGGTACACCTCATATATAAAAGAGGAGTTACATAATTGCGTACTACACTTACTAACTGAAAACCATTTAAGAAAATCTCAACATCTTATCACATGGACATAATCTACCGAATTTAAAGGAATAACAATCATTCTATAAACCAAAGTGAAGTAACAAAACAACATCAAATGCTTTTTTTATGTATAAAATTGTACAAATTTGAAATACACACGGACTCCTCACGTAGTAGGAAGATAAAAATTCAAGTTAAGAAAAACATGATCTAAAATATAAATCTCCTACTAATTCAAAGCAAAACTGATAGAAATCGTTAGCAGTTTTGTTTACTTGTAGATAAGTCTCAAGTTTTCTTGATCCGATGATATTTATAATAAACAATACAGTCATATGTCCTTAAATTATAATCTAGAATTCTCCACGTGGTTTGAATTCACATAAGCATAAAAATAGTATTGGTAGAATTAGCATCTGAGTGGCTTTTTCAGAATATAGAACATGAAGTATGCAAAGTTAAGGGAATGAGAAAAAAATATACAAAAAGATGAGATTCTAAAGTTCTTATAAAATGTGGAAATTAGTAGTTATACAGAAAAAATAAAACCATAAATGGTAGTGTTACAAATATATTTGATTGGGTGATGAGTCGCTATTTATAAGATTCATGAACATTATTTATTTCAACATGTATGTTATGCATATTGATCTAATCATCTTATCCAGAGTTGATAGATAGATAATGTGACGATAACAATTGTTTTTTAAATAAAATTTCATAATTTCCATGACCAAAACCTTTTTAGTGCAATTACCATTAAGAGTAAAACGAATGTGCACACTGACCAACGCGTAGGAAATAAACAGTGTCACGAATTTTATAGATCTTAATGAGTAAGGTTTCAAAATGTTTCTTCAAATCCAACACTAACATTGATTACATGAGAAACAAGATGCATTAAAATAAAATACGACATTGAAATTTGTAGGTTCCCAGATTCACGTTGCATCACAATAATGGTAAGACAATAGACAGCGGAAGCATATTAAATAAAGCCATTAATGTGAGTGATTGTGTAAGCGATATAATAACTGTGAGTATCAAATATAGAACAGTAATAATGATAACAAGATCAAGTATAAAAGATGCTCGTATATTGATAATGAATCACACCAAGAACACGTTCAAGTGTGTGTTCGGAAATCTCACAGGACACAATATCGTACGGAGATAGTGCTATGGAATACTGCAGTGTGTGATTTTACAATTGTGGAAAACTATACTTCCAAAAGCTTACAATCGTTTGTTCCACTACCTCTCTATTTATAGCCCTGATAAAGTGTAGACAGTGTACTATCGTGCCCTGGAATGACACGTGGAAAGTGTGTCTCCTTTCTTTAGGGCATACGTGGAAAGTATGGACACGTGTCTGACACTTAGGATTTATTACGAGACTTAGGCACCACAAAGGTCTTCACTTCACTAGAGCTCATTAGACCAGGCTCTGTTTGTCTTTGGGTATGAACAGTTCTTCTGTTGATCTTCTGCTAGAGCTCTGTTGAGCTCTGTTGGTTCCACCAGAATTCTGTTGAATTCTGTTGGTCTTCTTGATGAGTTTCTTCTAAGTCTTCTACTTGATCTCTGTTGGTCTTTTGACTTGATAATATTTTCAATACTTTTACATAAGAGATACTTGGGGCTAACAATCTCCCCCTAAGTATTGAAAATAAAAAATTACAAACTTGTAGAGAAATAAACAAAAAGACAGAGAATTGACCTCTGTGATCCTTGCACTATTCTTCTGAGATATTACAATACAGAGTAAAAGAATAAGTACATTTAGTAATAATTATCTCCCCTTAGGATCTTGTCGAATCTTCTAATCAGCTCACGGAAGTCCATCATAAGATCTATCTGTTCGATGCAGAGCCTCAGTTGCTCTTCTGGACAGTTCTCTCTTGGGAGATTCTGAATTATGTTCTTGAGATACACCAGCGACTCACTTGAGTACTTGTGGGCTTCAGATATTCTGATGGCCTTCTTGATCTTCTTTTGTCGGCAGATGAAGACTGGAGGATCTCCAACTACGGTTCCAGTCCTATAGTGGCCATAACCCTCAAGGTTTTCATTTGGAGGTGCAATCGCTAGTTTCTCAACTTCGAACTCTATGCCTAGCTGAAAATCAATCTGAATTCTGAGATTAATGTGCTCTTGCATAGCGAATCGAACTTCTGGTAGAGCAGTTCTTGCAGGTTTGAATCTGTCTGAGAAGTTTAAGTAGTAGGCGTGGAGCATGATCAGATCGTACGGATTTAGAAGCACAAGATCGTTATCGTTGAAGTATTCGTTCTTGCCTTCTGTTGATTCAACAGTGTACTCATGGTACACAACTCTGTCATGTTGGAATTTCCTGTGCTTGATGTCTAAGATCCTGCGGATACCGAAGTTTATGTTTATGGTTTTGTTCAGATTAGACTTGGTTTGTATGAACTTTAGCCTTGCATCTTGGATTGTGTTTATTCAGATGGGGTTGAGGTAAGGGTTGATGGGTTTGGCATTGACAGGAATGATGTCTCTATCAGCATAGAGAAAACCAAATAATTCCTCTAAGGATGGTTTCTCGGTGTGTTGGGTTGATGTTTCTGGGTTCTGTTCTGTCTGAATGGGGTTCTGATCTTCATGGGTTTCAGCCATAAGAATGTCAACATGTTCTAGCACGGGCTCTTGAGCAGCTTGGGTTTGAACTTGGGGTTGGGCTTGGCTTATTTGTTCATCAGCAGAGAATGGGTCTGTTCTTTCTGGTTCGGTTCTGGGAGAAGTAGGAGGGGTGTCTAATATGATGATCTCTGGTGGTTGTTGAGTTGAAGGTTCTGGTGATTTGATGACTCGATCTTTGAACGTGTACTCGAACACAACCATAGTCATCTCTGTCGTCTCTTCTGTTATCCCCTTATCTCCTTTCTCAGCCTCTTCCTCTGTTACTTTCCCTTTCCCCTTGTTCTTTTCTGTCTCTGACCCTTCTGTCCCTTTCTCCTTCTCTTTCTCTTTCTCTGTCTCATTCTCTTTCTCTTTTTCCTTCTCCCCCTTTTGTTGATCTGCGGACTCACCCATCTGATTGTCTGAATTACCTTCTCGTGCATCGTGGAAGTCGTCATCATCATCTTCATCATCAGAGAATGCAATTCCAGTATTGGGTGAGGCAGGAACAACAAACTTAGGTCGTTTACTCGATGGTTCGCCTTCTGGTGCTCCTTCTGTAGGTCGTTTCTGTGTGGCATTCTGTAGGATTGCATCTGTGAAGATGGTGACAGCCTTTCTCAATGTATCTTCGATTTCTGTTGCTGCAGTTCTGATCTCATCTACTTGACTCTCAAAGTTAACTTTGTGAGTGTCAAGAGATGCTTGCACATGTCGTTCTGTTGCCTGGGCTTTCATCACAAACTTTGAAAAAATCGTCATCATCCGGCTAAGAACTGATTTGCAAAATTCTCCCATTTAGCCAACTGACATGGGTCGGTCATTGGGTTTTGGGTTGGACATGTTGAGCGGAGTAGCAGATGATGTCATGGCTTCTTTGATGGATTCCTTAACAGAGTTATTGATGAGCTCTGTCAAGGTTCTGACGTTTGATTCTGATAGAATAACTGTAGGGATGGGCAGGGTTCTGTTCATTGTAGCTGTATGATTCTCTATCATAAGTCTCTTCAACTCTGTAAGCTTTGTCGAAGTCTTTGTTGTTTCCTCTGCTCTGACCCTTTCAGCTTCTGTTCTGGCTCTTTCAACATCAACATACTTCTGTTGTAACTCTGCATATTTATCTGTTAATCTTTGCAGTTCTTCTTTAAGAGAAACATTTTCCTGGCTGATCAGCTCCTCCTTCTGTGCATTGATAAGTTTATACTCATTCAAGGAGTTGTTGATACTATCACAGAAGCATGTGAACTCTACTTTTGTGATAGTTTCAACGGGGGTAACCCTGACTCCAACAGATGGATTCAGTTCAACCTCGAGTTCAGAGGTGCCTCTCGGAAGAGTTGCGTTTATGTTGGCTCTTGGAGGACTTCTACCCGATCCTCGATGAACGGTTTGAACAGAAGCATCTACAGGTATTCTGATCTCGATTTCCTCCTCCTGCTCAGTTTCTGGTGAAGGGAATCGGATGTGATGAGAAGAGTTTGGATCAAGCAAAATCTTCCCTTGTTCAACTAAGGTCTCCCATTGTCCCTAAGTCGGACAGAGGCTACGTGAGATGCGAAAGATCTCATGTCTATTTTGTGACAAGTCTATATGAGCCACACAGGCATCATCGTGTGGAGGTGACCTATTGATGTTTTGGGGCAAAGGAACATCATTACCAAAAATAGATTCCCCAGGTATGTGCGTACCAGAGGCATGAAGAGTCGCCTCTAGCGGTTCTTGCTGGTTAGGGTTCGAGGTGTGCACCTCTGTTTCAATATTCCTTTGGTCTTGATCACCAGGAATAGTTAATGTGGCAGCACTGGAAATTGGGCTTTGAAATCTCACATGTGTGTTCAAATTTTGAACATCTTCTTCTAAGCTCGCATTTCCCTCGGCTCCTAGGGGTATAGCATTTTCCTCTTGTTCACTCTCTAACACATGTACCTCACGCCTACCAGAAGAGGGCGATCTCTCTGCCACCTCTTCTGTAGCTTCCCTTTCTTCCTCATGAACAGCCTCCATAGTGGATGCTCTGTTCTGTACTTCCTCCTCCATCACTCTAGAGGAAGACCCCACTTCGGGTACTCTTGCCTCTGGTCTGTTAACTTCTTCTCCTATTTCCTCATTCAAACTCTCTAATAAAGGCTCAGATCCTATGTATGCTGGGGTTCTCACCTTAGGTTCTTGAGGTTGAGTAGCAGTATTATAGTTTTGGATAGAGAGGTGTTCTGGATGAATAAGGGCAAGCATTGTACCTGGAACTCTTCTGATGAAGGGATATTCACCTGAAGTCGTGGGTTGGAATTTTGACATGACCCAAATAGGTGTAGGATTTCCTTGTTGAGTTAACTGCAATAATGGGAAGGCTTCTCGGATTACCAGACTTATAAAACGAGGAAACCTTATTGATTTCAAAAACTTGTGGACTCCAACTTCTTCACCTCTGGCTAGAGCATTTGTTTTGGTATTCACAGCAGCAAGAAGGTCCTTGTAAAGGATTTTGGCATAATCGAAGTTTATGTTGAAGAATAACCCATACTTGATTTGTAGAATCTTTGTGCTTGTTTGATCTTGGCTACCAGACTTACAGGTAAGGGTTCTGTTCAGTGTGGAGAACATGAAGTTCCACACTGTGGGTAGATTTTGTCTTCTGAACGCTCCTATCCTATTTATGTCTTTGTTGCAACCTAAGAACTATACAAAATCAAGAAGAGTCTCTACTTTGGGGGGTTTCTCATATGCTCGAATCCCTAATTCTCTTCTTGTCTTCATCCCAAATATTCTTCTGAAGGTTCTGGCACGAATGCGTATGGATCCTCCTCCTGCGTTTCTTCCCGCATCAACGTTTCCGACAACCCCTTTCTGTTCCGGGATATATTGGCAAGTGGTCCACCATTGTTGGACGTAAAGCTCGGGTAAGTTGTCGTCAAAGATGTGGTACAATGGTAAGTAGAGACCAGGGTTTGCATCAAAATGGTAGTTGTTATCAGCAAACTCGTAGGGTTGGATAACAATGGCATCAACAGGACCTATTCTACTTGATTCAGCAGAATGTTGTGGTTCGGCCATTGTTGTAGGTTAGGGTTTCTTGAAGAACTCAATGGTTTTGATCTTTGAGAGGGAATGATGAAGGGTTTTGAATGATTCGAAAGCGTAAACATGAAATAGGTTCTGAGAGTGGGTATTTATACACTAAACATGTGGCTGGATTAACATCGTAGGTACTGTAGGCACTCGAGTTTCAGATAGTGGAACGGCCTCTACAGTAGAACGTGGAAACAGCTAGTGGTCTGTCTTTCAATCAAAGAATGCCACGTAGGGTTTGGTTCTGACATCTTTTGGGCAAGCAAACCGTCACGGTTAGAGATGTGCGGGTGACAAGTGGTTGACGCTTAAAGAATGACCCGCATCTATGATGACGTGCTTCTGATGACGTGCTTCTGATGACGTGGCAGAAAAAACGACAGAGCTCTGGTGGAGCTCAGCACAGTTTTGTCTCTGTTGAGTAACCTTTTCCATTTCTTTCAAGTAACCCAAGATGTTTCACCTTTACCCAAAAACATTTAAAATTCTATATCTGATGTGAAAGTAGTCAAAGAACAAAGACAGAACCGACTCAGAAGTTTCACAGAGTTCTGGTGAGAAACAACAGAGGCTCTGGTGAAATATCAGAGTTATGTTAAGTTCTTAACGTTATCAAACGGTTTTCATCAGAACAGGTTTTTCCTCTTTCTTCAAAAAGATTTTTCATTGAAGTTCAAAGGCAAAGTCATTTTGGATTTGGAAATCGAATTTTGACTTGCTCCCCCTAAAACTATACATAATTTCCGTTATAAGCTCCCCTTGAAATATGGGCTTATTTGAAAGATTTTCTTTTAAGCCTTTTGAAAGAAAAAAAAAACTTTATACAAAAAAAATACAAACAAGAAATATATACAGACAGATTCACTGAGCTTTGTTGAAAAAGTATGCATGACAGAGTTCTGGTGAACATCAGAAGCTCTGTTGAATTATCCTACCCAACTATTTGACAGAGCTCTGGTATGATCATCAGAGGCTCTGTTGAGTTTAAACAGAGTTAGGAGGACATGTTCAGCATACCCAATTTTCTGATTAAGAAGTTAAATCTTCTCTCATCAAGGACTTTTGTAAACAAGTCAGCAAGTTGGAAGTCGGTTGAAACAAAATACATTTCAATCGTCCCTTTTTCAACATGGTCTTTTATGAAGTGGTACCTTCTGTCTATATGCTTCGTCTTGGAGTGCTGAACTGGATTAGTTGTTATTGCGATGGCACTCTTGGAGTCACACAGAATTGGAATTTTTCCATACTCCAGGCCATAGTCTTTGAGTTGGGTTTTCATCCATATTACTTGAGAGCAACAGCTGGCAGCAGCAACATATTCTGCTTCTGCTGTAGAAGTTGATACGCAATTCTGTTTCTTGGATGTCCAACTCACCAATTTTTCTCCAAGCAATTGGCAGCTACCAGAAGTACTCTTTCTGTCATTCTTGCATCCTCCATAGTCTGAATCAGTATATGCTACAAGCTCGAAACCAGAATTAAGAGGATACCAGAGACCCAAGAATTGAGTCCCTTTCAGATATTTAAATATTCGCTTGACAGCAGTCAAATGAGATTCTTTAGGATTTGCTTGAAATCTGGCACAGAGACAGGTTGCAAACATTATATCAGGTCTGCTAGCAGTTAAGTACAGAAGTAACCCTATCATGCCTCTGTAGTTCTTGACATCTGTAGGTTCACCTTTAAGGTCAGGGTCAAGTTTAACTCCAGTGGCAATAGGAGTTTTCATTGGATTTGAATTGTTGAGCTTATATTTTTTCAAAATATCAGAGATGTATTTGGACTGACTTATGAAATTCCCTCTGATGGATTGTTTTACTTGTAAACCAAGGAAGAAAGAAAGTTCTCCCATCATGCTCATTTTGAATTCGCTTTTCATCAAATCCTCAAACCTATCACAGTACTCTTGCCGTGTAGACCCAAAAATAATGTCATCAATGTATATTTGCACCAGAGTTATATCATTTTTGTACCTTCTAAAGAATAGAGTTGTATCGACAGTACCTTTCTCGTAGTGATTGGTCAACAGAAAGTTGGACAGAGTTTCATACCAGGCTCTGGGAGCTTGCTTAAGGCCGTACAGAACGTTGTCTAACTTGTAAACGTGGTCTGGAAACTCTGAACTTTCAAAGCCAGGTGGTTGCTGGACATAAACTTCCTCTTGTAGTTTCCCATTCAGAAAAGCAGACTTCACATCCATCTGATAGACCTTAAAACCCTTGTGAGCAGCATAGGCTAAGAAGATTCTGATTGCTTCTAGCCTAGCCACAGGAGCAAAGGTTTCATCATAGTCAATACCTTCCTCTTGGCAATACCCCTTTGCAACCAGACGGGCTTTGTTTCTGATGATAATCCCATCTTCATCCTTTTTATTTCTAAACACCCACTTGGTTCCAATAGCAGTCTTATTTTGAGGAAGTGGAACCAAGGACCAAACTTTGTTTCTTTCAAACTCCAGAAGCTCCTCTTGCATGGCTTCTATCCAGTTTAGATCTTCAAGGGCTTCAGAAATCTTCTTTGGCTCAATCATGCTTAGAAAATTTACAAAGAAAGCTTCATTGATTGTGGCCGATCTTGTCTTCACACCATCTTCAGCAGCACCAATGTTAGATCTGAGTTTTGTCAATAAACCAAGTGTTAAAGATCTGATGAGAAGGCTCAGATGTTCTGATATGAAGGGTCAGAGTTCTGACTAAGAAGGCTCAGAAGAATTGCTTTGAAAGTTTACCAAGTACAGAAGTCTGAGAAGAAGAGTCAGAAGCAGAGCCAGAAGTTATGAGAAGCCTTGTCAGAAGAACGTTCAGAAGTTCTGAACAACCTGTTCAGAACTTATAACTAGATACTTTCCTTAGTGTTTAGTTAACTAATTAGGACACGTGTATTGTTCCTATTAGTCATTCATATTTGTACTGTATCTTTAATATTTCCGTTGCAGTATATATAGTGGTTAGCACTACATTGCTAACTGATTCTTCCCGCATATATTTGTATTCATCTTCTGTAATCTTTGAGATACTCTCTCTAAGATCTGTAATTCTGTTCTTCATTGAATACAAATCAGTTTGATCATATTACTTCTCAATTACTATTACATACATTGATATATTGATTTTAAGAGTGAATCCTGGACTTACAATTGGTATCAGAGCCTCTCAACAAACAAATTTGTTCAAGATCGTGATCGCGAAGGTTTATTGATCAATTTCTTGAAGATTTCTTGATTCGTTCAAAAATCGATTCCGCTGCTAGTTCTAATTCTTGAATTCTTGGCAATTCTTGAATTCTTGGCAATTCTTGAATTAATTGTTGTCTTTCGATCAAGAAATTCAAATTTGTCTCTCTGTTGAAAATTCTTACAATCATGTCTTCTAAAGAATATCTCGCTATGGGATCTGAAACAAAGCCACCTGTTCTAATTCCTGAAGAGTACCAGCAATGGAAAATACGAATGATCCAATTCTTGGATAACATAGATGAGAATCTGATGGTCTCTATTCGAGAAGGTCCTATCGAAGTCTACATCGATGTGGAAGCAACTCCTGAAACAGAAACAACTCCAGAAATTCCGGCAACGAGGGTGAAGAAGAACTATTCTCAATACACAGCAGAACAGAAAAATAGGCATGCAATAGACAAAAGAGCGATCACATTGATGACACTTGCAGTTCCGAATGAAGTTCTTAACAGAATTGATAGTGGTTCATCAGCCAAGGAAATGTGGGATGAACTGGAAAGACAAATGTTAGGAACTGTCAGATCGATACAAGCCAAGTTAAATCAAAGCATAAATGCTTATGAAAGGTTCAAGGCTAAAGAATCTGAAAGCTTGACTCAGACATATAGTAAATTATGTACTATACTGAATGATTTGAGAAGGAATGGGCTGAAAAAGACAAAGTCAGAAATTAATTACAAATTTCTGAACAGTCTAAACTCTGAATGGTCATCATTTGCTATAAGTCTACAAATGAATAAGGACATGTGTGAAGAAGATCTAAATGATCTATTTTGTGTTCTTAATTAGCATGAGGACTCTGTTAAAATTGTGGTTGAAGAAAAGAAAAATGTTGCAGAACAATTAGCTTTTCTGTTAAAGTCCAAAAGTGTGAAAACACCCAAGAAGGCAGTGTATCTATCTGAGATACCAAATCTGGAGGAGTCTGATAAGGAAGAGGGATCAGAAGAAGATGAGGATATCAAAATGATTGCTGAAAAGTTGGCCTTGTTGACTAATACTTTCAACAAGAGGTATGGAAAAGGAAAATATCAGGGCAAGTTCAGGAAAGAGCAGGGAAGTTCAGATTTCAAGAAAAGAGAAGAAAGAGGAGAATGTAAGTATGAAAAGAAGGAAGAAAGAAGAGAAGAAAATAGTGAAGAGAAGGAAGAAAGAAAAGAAAAGAATATGTGCTTCAAGTGTGGAAAGTCTGGCCATTTTGCAAAGGATTGCAAAGTGAAAATTGTGAAAGATTATGAGTACTATACCAAAAAGGCTCAGTCGGCGAAGAAAAGAGATGATAAAGTGGCACTGTTAGCTGAACAAGAAAACTGGTTGTACTACACTTAAGATGAAGATGACTGCATACACTTTTCACAGATGCAGAGTTATATGGCAAAGATGAAGAATGAGGATGATTCTGACTTTGAAGATGTTGATTCTGAGTCATCTGCTGAGGTACATTATGCACTTGAAATAGACTTAATGACCCAGATTGGTGAAATGAAAACTGAATTTGTTAAACTAAGAAAACAAATAAAAGGAGAAATAAATTTAGTTAACAAATTCAGAATTGAAAAAGAAGTAATAAAAGAACAATTTGAGGAATCTGAGGTTGAGAAACTGAAAATTAAAACTGAAAATTCTGAGTTGATGAAAAACCTTTCTGAATTAAAAATTGAGCTTTCAAAAGTGAAGGATGAAAAGGGTGATTTACAAATAAAGTTTAATATGCTATTTGAGGAAAGAAAGAATTTATACACCAAAATCAAAGAATTAGAAGATCTTAACTTGAAAAGAGGTCAGACTCAGCAAACATTAAATCTTCTTACAAGCAATGTAAAAGATACAAGATTTTATAATCCAAAGAAGGGATTGGGATTGGAAGAAAATGTTGTCTTAAAAAGAGCTCCAGTAAACTTGTATGATTTTGATAAGCTTCATGTTCCTAAACCAAAAACTCCAGAAGTTGTTGAAGTCTTTATAAGACCTGCAAGTTCTATCACAAGTTCTGACAGCTTACATAAATCAAGTTCTAAAAAGCCCAAAGAAATAGTTTCTGAGTTAAAAACAGAAAAATCAGATGTTTCAGAAGAAAAAGTTAAGAAAGAAATTTCTAAACCAAAAGAAGAGAAACCAAAATACAATGATACTAAATTCAAATATGACTCTTTAAATGTCAGCTACAAAAATAAACAACAAAGTTTTTCTTATTCTGACATAGAAAGTATATTTGATACTAGTAAGGTTTCTGAAATAGTGGGTCAGAAATCTGAATCTTCTAATCAGAACTCTGATTGTTCTAATCAGTTTTCTGATTCTGAAGGTCAGAAATCTGAGTCTATTAATCAGAATTCTGATTCAAAGAGTCAGAATTCTGAGACAACTGAAAATTCTGAAACAAAGTCAGAAGACTTTCTAGAACTTGAAAAGAGATTTAATCTTGTAAGTCAAGAACTTGAGGACCTAAGGAAAGCTTATGATGAACTTGAAAATGACTTGTGTGATTTGGATTTTGATCTTAAAAATGCTTTAAAAGAAAAGAATGTTTTTATTCAGAAAATAACAGAGTTTGAGAAACTGAAAGCTGAATATGATCTGTTCAAGATTAATGCTCTAAAAGAAAATGATAAATTCTTTAATGAATCAAGTACATATGAAAAGGGTGAATCATCTAATTCATTTTCTAACAAAAATAAGTTGAATTTTCCAGAAAAAGAGGAAAGCAAAAGGAAAGATGATCCGAAAAGAGTTCCTGAGAAGACTGAATTGAATTCTGATTCTGTACCAAAAGCTCATAGTTTCTGTAATAAATGTACATGTACTTTGAAAAATAGAAATAAAAATGAAAGGACTTATGGTACAGACTTGTTGTTACTTGCATAGAAAAATCTGACTTGTGTTTAATGTAAAAGTGATTCTTTTCAATATTCTCATAAATGTCCAATAACAATAACATCTGTTTCATTCATAAGAAAAGATATTCAGAATACAGAAAAGAAGAATGATTATGTTCCTCAAACTCAGAGAAAAGAAAAGATAAAAGAAGTGAATCATCAAGTTAAAGTCAAAACAAAGTATGAGAAAGTGAGTAATGTGAAAGAAAAGAAAGTTGAAAACATTGCAAAATCAAAAGTTACAACTTTCAAGAAGAAATTGAATAAATTTGTGAACAGAAAATGTTCTGACTTCATAAAAGTTCAAGGCAAATGGTGTTTAAAGAAAGATTTTGGATGGAAAGTAAAAGGCACTTTTGTTAAATCAAATGACAAAGCTAACAAAGAAGGACCCATTCCAACATGGGTACCTACAACTAACTGACTGTTGTTGCAGGGCTGTCATGTGTGGTTTTTAGATTCAGGAGCTTCAAGACACATGACAGGTCAGAAGTCTTTTCCATCAAACTTCACAGAAAAGGCTGGAGGAGCAGTAAACTTTGGAAATAACAGCAAAGGTCAAGTTAAAGGTTATGGGGATTTAACAAAAGGAGATCTGACAATTCAAAAAGTTTTTTATGTTGAAGGATTACAACATAATCTTTTCAGCATAAGTCAGTTTTTAGACAGTCTTTGTCAAATCAAGTTCCAAATAACAGGTTGCATGATTTTAACTGAAAAGGATGTTAAAGTCTTCTGGGCCAAAAGACATATGGATTTATTTGTGGTTAACTTTTCAAAATTACAAACATTAAATCTTGTTTGTCTTTTATCAAATTCAACTGCAAATGAATGCTGGCTATGGCACAGAAGATGTTCTCATCTAAATTTCAAAGATCTTAATAATCTTGTTGCAAAACATCTGGTTAAAGGTCTACCAAAGATTAAATTTGAAAAAGAATCATTATGCTCAGCTTGTGAAATGGGCAAGATGAAAAAGAGTTCTCACAAATTAAAAATGGACTCATCTTGCAAAGCACCATTAGAAATGATTCATACTGATCTTTGGTCCAATTTCAGTTCAATCTATGGGAGGAAAGAAATACATGCTTGTAATTGTTGATGAATATTCCAGATACACATGGGTTGAGTTCTTGAGAGCTAAGTCAGAAGCTGCTACTACATTGATAAACTTTATCAAAAGAATTCAAGTTCTCTTACAACTTCCAGTTCAGAAAATCAGAAGTGATAATGGAACAGAGTTCAGAAATGAGACACTTCAGAATTTTTTAGAAAGTTCTGGGATTTCTCATAATTTCTCTGCTGTCAGAACTCCTCAACAAAATGGTGTTGTTGAAAGGAAAAACAGAACTCTAGTTGAAGCTGCAAGAACCATGCTGGCTTATTCAAATCTTCCAACCTTCCTATGGGCTGAAGCAATTGCAACTGCTTGTTTTACACAGAACATAACTTTAATCAATAAAAGATTAAATAAAACTGCTTATGAACTAATAAATAAAAGAAAACCATTAATCAAATTCTTTCATGTTTTTGGTTGAAGATGCTATGTTCTTAAAGACAGAGAAAATCTTGCCAAATTTGATAAAAAGGCAGATTAAGGATACTTTGTTGGTTATTCATTAACTTCCAAAGCATTCAGAATCTACAATAGAAGAACCAAGAGAATGATGGAAAGCATCAATGTAACATTTGATGAAGCCAGAATGAAGACTTCTGAACAAGATAGTTCAGAACTCATGCAGAACAAGACAAAAATGACTTCTGACACAAATTCTAATCCTATTTGTTCAGAACTCAATTTACTGTTTAAGGATGCTTTTCTAGAACTAATTTCTGATTCTTATGCAGAATATGAAAACCCAAAGATGGTAAAAGAGATGAAAAATAGAACTCCAGAAATAGTTCAATCAACTGTAATTTCTGATAAAGGTCCATCTGAGGAATGTCCAAATTTGATAAATACAAGTGGTGAAAATTCTGAACCTTGTACTCAGAATTCTGATCCTTGTATTCAGAACTCTGAACAAGTCATTTAGAATTCTGACTTCATTGCTCAGAATCCAAACTTGGATGCAACTCCTACACATACATCAGAACAAGGGGACAGTTCAGAATTACAAGCAATCATTGATGAGAATGATACAAACAACAATTTTTCAGAGATTGATGTGCTTCCCAGTGCAAATAAATGGACTAAAAATCATCCTATTCATCAAGTAATAGGTGATCCATCAGCAGGAGTAAAGACCAGATCAGCTACAGCAAATGAAGCAATGTTTGCTGGTTTCTTAAGTGTGATTGAACCAAAGAAAGCTAATGAAGCCCTAGAGGATCCAGATTGGATTTCAGCAATGCAAGAGGAATTGCTCCAATTTGAAAGAAACAAAGTTTGGAGACTCATTCCAAAGCCTGAAGGTAAATCTATTATTGGAACTAAATGGGTATTCAGAAACAAAAAGGATGAGTCAGGTGTTGTTATCAGAAACAAGGCAAGATTGGTTGCTAAGGGATACTGTCAACAAGAGGGAATTGATTATGATGAGACATTTGCACCAGTGGCAAGAATAGAGGCAATCAGAATATTTTTGGCCTATGTTGCACACAAGAACTTCAAGGTATATCAAATGGATGTCAAATCAGCCTTTCTAAATGGCAAACTCAATGAAGAGGTGTATGTTCATCAACCTGAAGGTTTTGTTGATCCAGAATTTCCTGATCATGTTTATATTTTAGACAAAGCTTTATATGGTCTAAAACAAGCACCAAGAGCCTGGTATGACACTCTTACTCAACACTTGTTAGTTTCAGGGTTCAAGAAAGGTAAGATTGACACAACTTTGTTTTTAAAGAAACAGGGTGATGATTTAATTCTTATTCAGATTTATGTTGATGACATAATATTTGGTTCTACTAATCCAGAATTATGTGATAATTTTTCTAAAATCATGATGGGTGAGCTGAATTTTTTCCTTGGTCTTCAAGTCAAACAATTACCAAAAGGTATTTTTATAAATCAAGGAAAATATGTCAGAGATATTCTGAAAAGGTTCAAAATGTCTGATTTTGCTTCTATGAGAACACCAATGGCAACAAACATAAAGTTAGATGTTGATCTCAAAGGAGTTTCAGTAGATAACAAACTCTATAGAGGCATGATTGGATCATTACTTTATCTGACTGCAAGTAGACCAGATATTATGTTTTCTACTTGTTTCTGTGCTAGATTTCAATCTAACCCAAAAGAATCACATATGTTGGCTGTCAAAAAGATTTTAAGATATCTCAAAGGATCACCTGATCTAGGATTATGGTATCTAAAAGAAACTGACTTCAAATTGACTGCTTTCACTGATGCTGATCATGCAGGAAGTAGGTTGGACAGAAAAAGTACTTCTGGTGCTTGTCATTTTTAGGGGGATAAGATAGTGAGTTGGGCATCAAAGAAACAGAATTGTGTGTCCACTTCAACTGCTGAGGCAGAGTATGTTGCTGCTGCTGCTTCATGCTCTCAAACTTTGTGGATGAGAACACAACTCATGGATTATGGATATCAACTCAACAAAATTCCCATCTATTGTGACTCAGAAAGAGCAATTGCTATTACTCAGAATCCTGTTCAACAGTCAAAGACTAAACACATAGATGTGAGGTATCATTTTATAAAAGACTATGTGGAAAAAGGAATTATAGAGATGCACTTTGTGCATACAAAGTATCAATTGGCTGACTTGTTCACAAAGCCTCTTGATCACAAAAGGTTCTCTTTTCTCATATGTAAAATAGGAATGCTTAATCTGACTAATTGAAAATATTTGTGTTTCTTAGAAAATGATAAACTTTTTCAAGTAAAATTGTCTGAGTAGTGTACTCAGAACTCTGAGTCTTAAGATCAAATATTCTGATTCTTGAGATCAGAACTTCTGAGTCGAGAACAGAAATTGAGTCTCGAGTTCAGAACTTCTGAGTCTTGAGTTCAGAACTTCTGAGTCTTAAGGTCAGAAATTCTGAGTCAATACTTCAGAAATCTAATATTCAAGAATTTATTTCTGAGAAATACAAATACTTCAAATATGTGGATCATTTCTTTTCTATTATTTTTTTTACCTCATCTTTATGTATCATATATGGTCAAGTACATGCTAAAGTCAAGGGGGAGCATCAATATCTTTTGCAAATCATATCATGATGCTAAAAAGGTTTGTATTCATTTCTTATCTCTGATCATTGCAAGAAGAACAAGCTTCTAATGATAAATTTTTTTCTTGTTCAAACTATACCTGAATTAACAAAATTTTATATTCAGATATAAGAGTTTAAATGATTTTTTTAAAATCATCATTATATGAACAGAATTTTGATGATAAAATGTGTTTCTATCTGTTCAAACCTCTTCTGTATAACTAAAAGTTTTACATTTGTCAGAAGTTGATTTTAAATAAATTTTTGTTACAAGGTAAAATTCTTCTGAATAATGGAATCAGAACTCTGAGTAGAACAATCAAATATCTGATAAAGGAAAGTCAAATCTTCTGAGCGTGTTATTCAGATCTTTGACTTGAGTCAATATTCTATCCAATAACACGTGTCAGCTTCATATTTGGTTGATTATGCCACGCGTTTCATTTAAATCCTCTGTGGCATTTCAAATGTGTTGACTCCGTTATAACATTGATTTCGCTTTTCCGTCAAACCTTTCAACTTCGCGAATTTTAAATAGGTCTTAAAATTCCTATTTCCAATTCTTTCAAATTCCAGAGCGAAAAGTGAGATACGAATCAATCCAGAGTTCTTTGAGTTTGTTTTCTTCTTAAATCATGTCTGGATTTCGAAGAAGTGGTCGAATTTCTCTACATTCTACTAAGTCTTTGATGGATTCATCTGATTTGGATAATGATGAAGTACAAAATAGAGCTGTTGAGGAAGAAGCAATAAGGGATGATGAAATAAATGAAGAAGATGAACAAATGGCTGAATCAGAAGGAAATGCAGATGAGGTATATATAAATGTTGAACATGAACAGAGTGCTGCAGGGTCGATTATGTCGAATAGACCAATTTTAGTGGAAAGGGTTGTTCCTGAAGGAGAATGGTTGAAATTATCAGAAAACAATTGTGTTTTATTATTTGAGGAAAGTAGATTTAAGCCTGAACACAGAATCATCATGGAGTTATTCAAATATCATCCTTACAGAAAGTGGTTTACAAGAAACAAAAAAGTTCCTATTCAGTACATTCAACAATGGTGGAAACATCTTAGGTTAGAAGACAACAAGTTTGTATCCGAAATTGGAGGAGTCACAGTTACCTTATCAATCTCTGCACTAAGAGAAATGTTGAATCTTCCAGAGAAAGATGATGTACAAAGAAGGACAGATTTTGAAGATTCACCATTAACAGAGGAGTTAATTGCAGAGTTTATGAGATTAGGATATAATGAAGGATTGAGGACCCTTAGTTTGTTCAGAAGGAACAAATTGCCACCTATTTGGGCTTGTTTCTTTCATGTGGTGAATAAGTGTTTGTCAGGGAAAAATAGCTCAGCAGATCAAGGTTCAAAACAGATTCTTCAGATCTTTCAGGGTTTAGTGAGGAATAGGCATTATGATTACACTGCTATACTTTGGGAAGACATGAAGAATACTTTTGAGAAAAATCAGAAAGCTATTCAAAAGAAGACAAAGGATACTCCTCTGGCATACATACCTTACATAAGGTATTGGCAGATTGTAATATGGTATGCAATGCAAGAAAATAGAACCATTTCAAGAAGATCAAATGAAGAGCATGGTCCTACTTTCTATTTGGGTAAGATGTCTTCAGTTACTAAACTTGAGAATTATCCTAATCATAAACTGTTACCAAAATCACTTAGGAATTACATACCAAGGGAGAGTGAGATTTTAAAAGCATATTGTACCTCTATGGGAATTGAAATACCTCAAATCCCTACCCATGAGGACCAACAAGAGAAGAGAGGTGAGGGGTCTAGTCCAGTAAGAGAGGGGGAGGATGTTCAAATGGGTGAACATTCTGAGAGAAATGAGGGGCAAAATTCTGAGAGCTTGGTTAGAATAAGTGAGGAAAAACAGAACGAGGGTGGTGAGGATGAGAGATTGTCAACAGAGGTTCAAACAGAAAGAGATGCCTCTGAACCAGCTAATCTTAACCAGGTAACCACACCTGCTATTGGTTCACATTTCTTGGTGTCCAATATTGAAACAAACACCATGGACCTAGTGGTGGATCTTGAACAACCCATCCATACCCACTCAGAAGCATTTCAACATGCTACTGTTTCACATAAATCAGGGAACCATCCCAAACTCATTTGGAGGGAGGTGATAAATCCCAACCTATTTTTCAACACATTGAGTCTGAATATCACAGTCATATTCAATTTGAGCCTGAAATTCCTTCTAACACTGGCACAAATCAGGAATTTCGTATTCCTGACACAACATTCATAGACATACCTAATATTGGGTGTCGAGGATTGGATGGAAGTGCTGGTGAGGTGAACATTACAAAAGCCTCATTCAAACGTGCATCTGTTGTACAAGATGACTTTGTGTTATCTACAGGCCATGAGCCCTCTGGGCACATGAAAACTGGACCATCTATTGGTTCAGGTTCACAGTTAGACCATTCTGAATTTGAAAAGATTCAGAATCAAAACAAGGTGATGGGGGAAAAGGTTGAAAAATTGGAGAAAAAGGTGGATGATTTGAATGATGAGGTGACTGGATTAAAAGATATGTTGGAGGGTAAATTGAAATCTGTTGAAACTAAAATAGATACTGTGAAGGTATCCTTGGAATCTCATAAAAAAGAGATCAAGGATATAATGTCTGAATTTCAAAAAGATCTGTTGAAACAAATGCAGAGTATGCAGGAATCCGTATTGAAAGCACTGAGTATATCTATGGCTTCTACCTCAAAACCTCTTGATCTTGTTCCACTTGCAGAAGCTGAACCTGAAGGTGTTTCTGGTCAGAACTCCAAAAGAAAGTTTGATGATAATGAACCTCATGATCATCAAAAGGGGGAGAAAAGGCAAAGGTTGAGTTCTGATGATGACATTTGCATAGAGGATTTTGAAATAGCAGATATGCACTTAGTCAGTACAAAGAATACAGAAATTCAGATAGTTCAGATTGATAGTTCAGATACAGAGGAAATGGAGGTGGAAAGCATAGATGGTGGTGATTCAGATAAAACAGAAGAATTGAATTTAGACACAGAGATGGAAATCAATTCTGATGAAACTGAAGTTATTGAGGAACCTGTGTTGAGGTCAGAGGAAACAGTGGAGAGTTTAATTGTTGACAACACTTGTACAGATATTGTTCTTTATGACAGAGATAGTGTGATGGATTCTGAATCAGACGAAAGAAGATTAAATGAGAATTTGGTCAGAAGGATGCAAAGTGAGTTAGTTAGATCACTTAATGTCCAGAATATTCAACAAGGTGTAAAACTGATAAGGCCTATTGATCTATTAGGAGAAGAAGATAGAACTGTTGATTATTCTCAGAAATTTAAACATGAGTTTCGATTCAACTATGCTGATGAGATGAATACAGAAGAAGAATATGAGAGAGTGGAAGATTACTTTATGCCTTCTGAGTATATATTCAGAAAACCAATTGAGATCCCTAAGATTAACTTGCAAATTTTGGAGGAGCCTGTATGTGATTTTATCCCGGAGTTGAGTGATGTACCACTGGCTAGACAATTTCATGATGACATTTTTCCTGAGGAAATATATGAGAATCTCTATCACACAGAAGGAGATTATGAACTTTTGGAGAGCAATATTGATGGATTCATGGTTGACAGATCTCAGATGATTTATACAGAAGCCTCAAACAGATTCAGAATTCCTGATTCAAGACTACACATTCAGAAGAAGATTGAGAAAGTGTTGATGTTTCAACCAGAAGAATTCAATGGTCTGATGTTTGTTAGATTGGAAGTGCTGAAAGAAAGAAGTACAAAGGTTTCCATGTCTAGTTTTGATTTTCACAGATTAACTCTTGATGATCAGATCTTTCTAGTTAAGTTCTTTGCCAGTACTAAAGAAACTTTGATAGAGATTGAGTGCAGAAGAATTCTGCGGATTTATGTCAGAAATATGTACATGTATGATTTTCAATTGGCAATTGAAGGAAGAAAAGAGAAATGCAACTTGAATTGTCCAGCAATGAATTCAGGGTTTGGTGTATATTTGAAGGGATTTATAAATGAAGGAATGGAAACGGAAGGGTTTGCATATCCAGTTCAAGGAAGACTTGAAATATTCAAACTGAAGGAATTGGTGAAGTATAGTGATGCAACTTTGAGTTGGTTACTAACTGAAATGAAAGTTAATGTTGCTACTGAAAGAGAAAATCTAAAGAAAAAATGTGTAAATTCTGTGGAAAGAAGATTAAATCTCAGAAGAAAAATCAGAAGTTGTGGTGAATGGTTATTATCAGAGGTTAATCCTAAAAAGATGCTGCATAATGACTTTGTGTTTCCTGCTGAATATGAAGTGAATGAAATCCTTTCAGATGAAGTTGAAGAAGTTCAGGACACAACTCCTCAGAATGTGCAAATAACAAGGGTTGATCAAGCTGAACAATCTGAACCAAAAGAAGATGAGATGTCGATTGATTTGAATGGATACTTTCTTGAGTTTGATCTACCTGAGTTTTTCAAGCCTAAAGAGATACAATTTCTGAATGTATATTATGATAGACCAAAGGAGACTCAGATCTGGTTGGCAGAGAAATCAAGGTGTCTTGGGAAATCAAAACAGGCTGTATATTCAGACTTCTTAATCACAGGGATCAGAGAATTAAAAGTTAAACAATTCAGAAAGTTGGAATACTTGTCTTTTGAAGTTTTGAGAGAAGATGGCAAGGTATACTATTTCACTGATGCAGATTTTGAAAAGCTATCAGTAGTGGATTTCTACAGATTACACTGTATGTTGTGCTTCAAAGAATCAAGCAAAGATAAGACTGAAAGGAAGGCAAGAAGTGTGGTGATTGAAGCTATGTTTTACATCCTAAGATGGCATGGTTATACAGATTTTCAAATAGCTCTGTATTTGCAAAGGCCATGTGTTTATCTGGCAAAACCCAACACAGATCATGATCAGAAAAGGTGTTAAAGACTGGAAGTGTTCTCAAACATCCAGATTTGGGAGTCTTTTTGAAAAACAAGAGTGAAAAGATCTTCTTCAGAGCAAAGGAGACTGCAAAATACTGCTCTGGAACTTTGAGATTCATCAAGCATAATTTGGAGAAAAAGATGTTGAAAACAAAGCAATCCAACATAACTCAGGAAGTGATGACTCAGCAGGTTGAAACTATTCAAGAAATTATTGTCAAGATCGACAAAAGGCTTAATCAAAGAAATGTGCTCTTACAGAAGATTGTTCCTGCCTTGAAAGATTTGGATGATGCAAAGTATCAGTTTATTTGACAAAAAGGGGGAGATTGTTAGATCTGAGTTTTGTCAATAAACCAAGTGTTAAAGATCTGATGAGAAGGCTCAGATGTTCTGATATGAAGGGTCAGAGTTCTGACTAAAAAGGCTCAGAAGTATTGCTTTGAAAGTTTACCAAGTACAGAAGTCTGAGAAGAAGAGTCAGAAGTCTGAGAAGAAGAGTCAGAAGCAGAGCCAGAAGTTCTGAGAAGCCTTGTCAGAAGAACGTTCAGAAGTTCTGAACAACCTGTTCAGAACTTATAACTAGATACTTTCCTTAGTGTTTAGTTAACTAATTAGGACATGTGTATTGTTCCTATTATTCATTCATATTTGTACTGTATCTTTAATATTTCCGTTGCAGTATATATAGTGGTTAGCACTACATTGCTAACTGATTCTTCCCGCATATATTTGTATTCATCTTCTGTAATCTTTGAGATACTCTCTCTAAGATCTGTAATTCTGTTCTTCATTGAATACAAATCAGTTTGATCATATTACTTCTCAATTACTATTACATACATTGATATATTGATTGTAAGAGTGAATCCTGGACTTACAACCAATTATAAGATGATGGGGGTGATCCTTTGTCCATCTTGTCATGGGAGCATGGACAACAGGAGGGGTTTGTGCTTCTGATGGGAAAAGACGATCTTCAGCATCAGAGCTCTGTGGATTGGCACCAGGGCTCTGTGGCACATAACTTTGGAGAGTGGCCTCATTGCTCTGTGAGTTGCCAACAGGGCTCTGTGAAGGTGAGCTTTCAAATAGGGAGTCTCTGCCAATATTGGTTAGCAGAGGTGATGATGGCTCTAGTTCAGGTTCTCCTACATTTGGTTGTGGTTCCTCATTTCTCTGAATAACACCTGTAGACAGAGAAGTAGATGGTGAAGTATTGGAGGGACCAATAAGAGTTGTACCTATCAGATTCTGTTTTGTTGAATTCTGAGCTTAATTGCCTGTGTTGATGTTGACAGATGAGTCATCATCATCGAAGAAATCATCGAACACAAGATTGATATCTTCTTCCCTTGTCTTAGAAGAACTTGGTTTCTTCTGCTCATTCTGTGTCCCCTCTGTTGATTTTCGATCAGAGGAACTTGATGTACTTTCATCAAAGGACACATTTACACTTTCTTGAATAACACGGGTTCTGGTATTGTAGACTCTGTAAGATTTAGAGGTTAAGGAATAACCAATAAAGATTCCTTCGTATGCCTTCTTGTCGAATTTACCCAGCTGTTCTCTGTCATTCAAGATGTAACACTTGCAGCCGAAAATATGAAAATATTTCACGTTTGGCCTTCTATTGTTGATGAGTTCATAGGGAGTCTTCTTAAATCTTTTCACTATTACTGCTATGTTTTGGGTAAAACAGGTTGTTGAGACTGCCTCTGCCCAGAAGTTGATGGGAAGGACAGAACCGGCCAACATGGTTCTTGCGGCTTCTACCAGAGTTCTGTTCTTTCTCTCCATTACTCCATTCTGTTGTGGAGTTCTGGTAGCTGAGAAGTTCTGGGAGATTCCTTCTTCTGAAAGATAGGCATCTATTCTGGCATTCTTAAACTCTGTCCCATTATCACTTCTCAACTTTTGAATTTTGAGACCTAACAGAACCTATATCCTTCTCAACAAACTTATCAGAATTTATGGGACATCAGATTTTACTCCGATGAACTCAATCCATGTATATCTAGAAAATTCATCAATTAGCACAAGAATATACTTCTTACCCGATAGACTTTGCACAGAGATTGGACCACAAAGATCCACATGAAGCATATGCAAAGGTCTTGGGCAATTGTGATCACTCTTAGTTCTGTGTGAAGATCTTTTCATCTTACCCAGCTCACAAGCAGAACATAGATTATCTTTGTAAAATTTTAGCG
This sequence comes from Saussurea involucrata, assembly GCA_033807775.1. Lineage (NCBI taxonomy): Eukaryota > Viridiplantae > Streptophyta > Magnoliopsida > Asterales > Asteraceae > Saussurea > Saussurea involucrata. The sequence continues at coordinate 66,922,660 of CM066319.1, read as the reverse complement.
AAGGAAGTCCTTTTACTAAGTTCAATTTCACGAGTTTGTCAAGATTTGAAAAGTTCAAATGGGCAAACCTTTTATGCAGAGCCAGGCATCTTCATTTTTCAAAGAGACTAAACAGAGTTTTTCTGTTGTAGTTCCTTGTTTTGGATTAAAGTTCATTTTGTACAGATTTCCTTTTCTGTCAGCTCTTAAAAGTTCTTGACCAGACTCGGAAAGCAACAAGGAACAATACTTCTTCCTAAAATTGACATCGAACCCATGATCACAGAGTTGACTTATACTGAGCAGATTATGATTTAATCCCTCAACATAAGCAACCTCAGAAACTGAAACACCACCATTAACTAAAGTACCATAACCTCTAATCTGTCCACAATTGTCTCCTCTGAAGGTCACTGCACTCCCTTTCTTGTTCTTGAAAGAAGTTAGCAGCTCCTTATTGCCCGTCATGTGCCTGTAGCATCCGGAATCTAAATACCAGATCTGCACATGAGGTTTCTGCATAACAGATTAGTTCTTTTTAGGTACCCATTGCATGATGGGTCCTTTCTTGTTAGGCTTTGAGGTGTTAACAGTCATTCTTACTGGCTTTTCATTCTTTGATGATATGCTAGAGGTCTTTTTCTGTGCATTCTGAACAGTCTTGGGATTATTCCTTTGAGGTGACTGATTCAGAACAAAGTGAGGACCATTCATATGGTTTTGCAGTTTTAACAATAGTTGAATGCAATTGCAGTTGATAGAACATGAAGATAATTGGTGCACATTGCTGTTTTTATTCAAAAACTGTTGTTTGAATGGTGCTTGATTCTGAAAAACTTTAGGACCATACATTCTGTCCTAATTTGGTTTCTTAAAGATGTTTTTCCTTGAAACAAACTCTCTTGACACAAAGTTGTTTTTCTTTGGAACTGACTCACGTAACCAAAAAGAATTTCTTTGATTTACACCAGAATTGGGAATAGGTCTGTCATTGACTATCCATTTGCCCTTCTGTTCTGGTGTAAACCTGACTGGTTTAAAAGCAAAGGGAACTGAGGTGTTGTTCACTGGAATATTTCTGGCTTTCTCTCTTTTCTCTACTTCTACTACATTAGAAGCAAGAGTCTTGAAGCCTTTGTTGTCAAACTCAGTTACTGGTATGAATCTTGATTGTTTCTTGAAAAATGAGACATCCTTTTTCAAATCAAAACATCCTGCGGGCATCTGCTTTGGTTTATGCAAAACTTTCTTTTGACCACAAAAAATCTGTTCATCTACCTCAGAATCAGAGTCACTGTCAGAGCACTGAAAGTCTCTGGTGGCTCTGGTGGAGGTGTTAGACACCTGAGGTATCACAGAGGTATTAGCTTGAGCAGACTTAAACTTTCTCAACTTCGGTTTTAATGCATCAGAAACAGCATTTTCCTCAAGAATTCTTTTAATATCCTCTTCAAATGATGTTCTGATTGATTCAGAGGAAGGAGAGAAGACTGGTGCTTCAGGGTTGAGCTCGCTCTGTGTTTTATCAATAGAGGACTCATTCACAGAAGTAACAGACTTCTGTCCCTTAAAAGAGTTGAAATTAAAAATCTCTTTTGGATCCAGACTATTAACAGAGTTAGGAAGTATGATTCTAGCTCTTCCATGATCAAGAATGAACTTTTCAGATGGTTTAATAACCTTTTCATGATTCAAGGAGTCATAGCTAACATTCCTGTAGTCAATTCTTCTGGTTCTTTTGAAAACATCTAAGGTTTTGATTCTTTTGAAAGCAGCAGTACCAGAGATCACATCCTCTTGGATTTTCCCAACACAAAAAGCAGAGGACAGAGATGTCTTCTTCTTTTCGTTATAGGGAGCAAGGTCAGAGAAACCAAGACCTTGTGTATCCATCTGTGAGTTTATCTTAATGTGCACATCTTGTGCATCCTGGTACTTCTTGATTTGAATTTCTTTTCTCTGCAGGGATTGATGTAAAACCTCCCTTTCTCTTTGAAAATAATCTTTTAAAGCAACAGAGTTAAGTCTTTCAGTTTCAGACTTCTTAACCTCTTCAGACTTTTGTTTCAAAACATTTTCAAACTCTTTAACCTTTTCAGAAAAGATGCTTTCCTTCTTCTGTTGTAAGATTTCTAGCTCAGATTTCTCTTTGAATATTTCTTCCTTTTCCTGTTCCAAGAGAGTTTTCTCTCTCTTGTAGAAGGACAGATCCTTCTGAGCTAGTTTTCTTAACTCTTTCTCTTCAGAAAGCTTTTGTTTTAAGAGTTGAAATTCTTCTGTTAGCAAAGAAACGTGCATTTCCAACTCAGAGTCGGACTTAGATTCAGAAGAACATACCTTGGCACTGGGTCTGGTGGTCTCCAGCGCTATGTTGTCTGGCTCTGTCACAGTAAGAGCAAACGTATGAGCCAAATCTTCTTCTGTCGTTCTTTCTAACTTCTCTCCGGTCATCCAATCAACCTCTTCTCCCAAACTCTCATCATCCACAGCGACTCCACAGAAGTTGGCTTGCTCTGGTTCATCGTCAGAGGATGAATCAGAGATCCAATTCTCCATCTCAGCAACGTAGCTTCTCTCTCTGTAATTGTACTTGTATTTGTTCTTATAGTAATCCTGGTCTTTTACCAGTTTACCTCTACAATTAGAAGAGAAATGCCCAGGTTTGCCACATCTAAAGCAACGTCCATCATTCTGGTTGATGGGTTGGGCAACATCGGTTTTCTGAGGAACTGGAGCATTATACTTCTGTTGAGGTCGTGGTTGCGGTCTTTGTTCTTGTGGAGCTCTATTCTGGTAGTTCTGTTGTGCATCATAACCTCTGTTCTTATCTTTCCCTTCTCTTTCGTATCTACCTCTTCTGTCAAATGCTCTGTTGCCAAATCTCTTGTTAAATTTTTGAGTGATTAATGCAAGAGATTTAGCAAAAGCATTTATGTCATCATCTTCTGATGAACTTTCTTCAGCATCACTTTCTGCTACCAGACTCTTCTTACCCTTCTTCTTCTCGTTCTTCTTATCTCTGCTAGAACTTTCTCTGTTGGATTTTCCTTCAGTGGTATTCTTTGACTCTGAAACTAAAGCAATTGGACCTGCAATGGTGGATTTGCCCTTTTGTTTGACAACATCCTTCTCTTATGCGGAGAGAGTGCCATACACATCAGTTAGAGACCATGCATCTAGATCCTGGTTAGCTTGTAAAGACATGGACAGATTCAACCATTCATCATTTAAACTTTTCAAAAACAGAACATTGTTATCTTCCTTCGACCTAACAACCCCACATTTTTTGCATTTGTTTATCAACACATTAAATCTGTTGTAGGTTTGTTGTAAGGTTTCCTCAGGAAGTGCCTTGAAATCATTGTATTCATTTAGACATTGGGTCCTTCTGTTCTTTTGGGTCTTAATTCCACCCTCAAGTTGATTAAGAAGCTGATCCCAGATTTCCTTAGCAGTAACACATGAATCTAGTTCTTGAAATATTTTGTTAGGAATGGCCATAATCAAAAGTCTAACTGCCTTAAGGTCATTTTCCATTTGAAGTTTCTCTTCATCAGTAAACCCGGTGGTTTTAGGTTTAAGATAAGCAGGAATCTCAGCAGTAGCTTCTGTTGCGGGTACACGTGGAACCAAAACCATGGGTTTGCAAGGTCCATCCGTGACAGAATGCATTAAATCTCTGTCCATCCCATCAAGGAAGTTAACCATCCTAATATTCCATTGAGGATATTCATCTCTCAGAAGAGTAGGAGGCTTGGTCAGAGAACCAGCAGTATAAATGGCGTTGATGTTGTTCGCCATTTTTCAGAAAAACAGAGTATAATGGTTTCAAACGATTTTGAAAGAGAATAAGCTGAAAGTAAGTGAACGGTAACCAATGGAACAGTAATGAACAGTAGATAAGATCTTTAAATGAGAGATATAATAACTTTTAAACTAGTAAACTGTAAAACAGAGTATACTAGGAAGCTTTGAAACACACACACAATCAACAACAGTGAATCAACCTTGGTAGATTGGATTGTTTGATTTAAGAAAATCAAGCAAGCTCTGATACCAACTGTAGGTTCCCAGATTCACGTTGCATCACAATAATGCTAAGAAAATAGACGGAAGCATATTAAATAAAGCCATTAATGTGAGTGATTGTGTAAACGATATAATAACTGTGAGTATCAAATATAGAACAGTAATAATGATAACAAGATCAAGTATAAAAGCTGCTCGTATATTGATAATGAATCACACCAAGAACACATTCAAGTGTGTGTTTGGAAATCTCACAGGACACAATATCGTACGGAGATAGTGCTATAGAATACTGCAGTGTGTGCTTTTACAATTGTGGAAAACGATTCTTCCAAAAGCTTACAATCGTTTGTTCCACTACCTCTCTATTTATAGCCCTGATAAAGTGTAGACAGTGTACTATCGTGCCCTGGAATGACATGTGGAAAGTGTGTCTCCTTTCTTTAGGGCATACGTGGAAAGTATGGACACGTGTCTGACACCTAGGATTTCTTACGAGACTTAGGCACCACAAAGGTCTTCACTTCACTAGAGCTCATTAGACCAGAGCTCTGTTTGTCTTTGGGTATGAACAGTTCTTCTGTTGATCTTCTGCCAGAGCTCTGTTGAGCTCTGTTGAGTTCTGTTGGTCTTCTTGATGAGTTTCTTCTAAGTCTTCTGCTTGATCTCTGTTGGTCTTCTGACTTGATAATATTTTCAATACTTTTACATAAGAGATACTTGGGGCTAACAAAATTAATAGTTTGAAATAGTATGCACGAATGATTTGTTGAAACTCAAAGAAGTAGAGGATGAAAGAATACCTATCATCTTCGCGAAACTTTACAATGGCATCACCAAGGAGCCATGGAATAGAAACAAACTTTAAATTAGTAACAAAACATAAAAAGGCATGCAAATATCAATGCTGAAATAAAAGATGAATTGAATGAAAAATCTAAGAGTTCAATTATCATTTTTATCAATATAATTAAGGTGGAAATTTGTTAAAGAAATATTCCATAAGATAAAGTATATAGCAATAACATTTATTCAAACACATTACACGATATACAATCTGTGCAACATATCATATGTACATAACATAGTTGAGAAGGAAACTTAGTTTCTTAGGGGATAAGAAGCTTGTAGTAACAATATACTTGGCATATAGAAATCTTATCGGAGATTGCTTACAGTCCAAATAATTGTGTTTTGTTTCTTGAAATTAAACCTTCAAAAAAGACACAATCAAATCAAATAAACAACGAAACTAAAATCAATGGTTGATTTAAAAGAACCTGAAGACATTGTGTATACGATTCATCGGAGTCGAGATGGGGAGATGGTGAAGGAAGTTTTGAACTCAAAACACAACCATATAAAGTAAAATATGAAAATTAAATTGATTGATTGATTCTCGAGATATTGTTTGATAGATGAAGAAAAAACAAAAGCATGAGAAAGATAAAAGATTGAGAGATGGAGAAGAGTTTGGGAAAACGAAAAGACGAGGGTGTTAAATGCAAACATAAATAAATAATTAATGTTTAGCTTTAGAAATTAAAAACAAAAAGTTAAAAAAAGGATGAAGGAGAAAAAATATAATTAAGAGTCTTGATTGTAGGAGAATTCACATCAGCAATCTTGATTTCCCTTTTAATATATAAAAATTGTTGTAGTATATATATATATAGGGAGGTTCAGGGGAGGTTTAGGGGAAACCTAAATAAATGGAAAACTAAGGAACACCCTGGGGCCTTTTATTTCGACGGTATGCATTTGTTCATACATGTAAAAGTAAGTTGTTTTTTGGTTTTTATACACTTGTGCATTATGCATTTGTATATATGCATGTGTGTATGTTACAAATTGCTTGAAAAATATGTACATACTGTCCAAATGAAGGGCTACCAGAGTATTCCTCAGTTTTTTTGTGGTTTTCCCCTGAACTTGACCATATATATAGATATATATATATATATATATATATATAGCGAGAGGTGGTTTCATTTGCAAACCACAATTAAGGTGCAAACTATGAAACCCACCTTATCACCATAGATTAAGATAATCAATGGTTTAGATTAGATTAATATAAATATGGTAATAATGAAATTTAAAAAGTGAATTTTATTACCCAAAAAAATAAAAAAGGGTAAATGTGTAATTTACACAACCAGGTTAATAAAGGAAACTAATTATTCATATTCAAGATACGGGCCATAGCGCAATTTCAGAAGAATATCGATGAAACAGCTAAGTTCGTGTGTATTCAGCTAAGGCTGTCTGGATTATTATGTGACTATGGTCCTTTTTTGGATGTTTAATGAAACCTTCTGTTGTTCAAAAAAAAGAAAAAAAAAAAGAAAACATAGGTTCATAAATTCATTTTAGTTTATGGGAAATCTATAGTAAAATAATTCTGGAAAATTTTGTCTGTTCATTAAGTTCAATTTTATAGAAATTGTGATTTCTTATGTAATGTCGATTATTATTTAAAAAAATCTCCACTTATTGGGAATTTTTATATCACTTCTGCTGAAAATTAGAAAGAAGTAACGCCTCCGTTAACCCTAATCTTTTTTTCTCTTCTGATGGGTTCTCTATACCCAACTGAATGTGACTTGCAATTACCAAAGATTGGAAATTGAGTCCTTGATCGTAGCGGGGTCTCTTGTCTGCATCAACTCTCTAATATTGTTTTTCATCGCCGTTCATTGCCGTTCATCGTCGTTCATTTCCATTTCATCTCGATTTCATCTCCGTTCATCGCCGTTCATTTCCATTTCATCTTGATTTCATCGTCGTTCATTTCCATTTCATCGTCGTTCATCGTCGTTCATTTTCATTTCATCTCCGTTTTCATCGCCGTTCATTTCCATTGCTACTCGAGTTCATCGTCGTTCATTTCCATTTCATCGCCGTTCATTTCCATTGCTACTCGAGTTCATCGCCGTTCATTTCCATTTCATCCTCGTTCATCGCCGTTCGTCGTCGTTCATTTCCAAGTCCGAATAGACTTTGAATTCACGCAGAAACAGAAAAAAAAACTAAGGAAGAGATGGAGTAAAAAACGATTTTATTCTGCAGATTAACTCTAAAATCCAAACCCAATTGAGAATGAGATGTGCCCAGCACTGCTGATAAAACGTAAGCCACAAAAGAGATAATTATTGGTTTAGATTTTAGTTTCCAAAAAAATAGGGGATTCAAGTAATTAATGACCCAATTAAATAATTAATAACAATTGTTATGTGTTTCCTTAATTATTGAGGTTAAATAAAAAAGACAACCTTGCCCTTTGTCATTAATTTAAAATAAAAATGAAGGAAAAAATCTGATTGGTTGGTTTTGGTTTCTAAAGTTTGCAAATTAATGGTGGTTTTCACATGATCCCTCCTCTCTCTCTCTCTATATATATATATAGGGAGAGGTTCAAATGAGAAGTGCAATTTTTTTGAAAAATAGAGAAGTGATCTTGGCCATTTATTCGGTCAAGATCGACGGCTTTGACCGAGAAGCAGCGGATAATTCCTCGAGTAGTCTGTGCGTGGTCTGCACAAGATAGAGGGATAGTTTCGTAAAAAATACGCGGGACGAGTTCATATATGAATCTGTGTGATTCATATATGAACCTTTGTGTTCATATATGAACCTTTGTAATTCACATATAAACTCTTTTTAACTAATTCATATATGAACCTTTATAATTCATATATGAACCTTTGTGATTCATATATGAATCAGTTAATTTGTTCATATGAGAAGTAGTTAAAAAAATTCAAATATGAATCACAAAGATTCATATATGAATTAGTAAAAAATTCATATATGAATCACAAAGGTTCATATATGAACACAAAGATTCATATATGAATCAGTTAATTGGTTCAACTGATTCATATATGAACCTACAGTTAATTAGTTTCATATATGAAACACAAAGGTTCATATATGAATCACAAGATTCATATATGAATCACAAGATTCATATATGAATCACAAGATTCATATATGAATTATGAATATGGGTCGGGAGGCGACATAGCATGATGGGAGGAGGAAGGGGGTGCCTTGTATCGATTGTGAGGCCTGGAAGAATGGTCAGGCCTCGCGTCATCTTCGTCGGATGATGAACTGGACCCAGATGGGGAAGGAGAGGACCGTCGGGCCTTCTTCGGTCATTGCCTTGCCGCCTCTCTGTCAATAAAGGCCACACTGTTTCTATACCAAGGCGTGTCCTTCTCGGCATCCGTAGGCCAAAGGTTTGCGAGAGGCGCAAGTCTCGACTAAATATATTGTAAAACACATAACATTTAATATGTGTAACTAACGTAGTCAATATTGTAAACAGTAAAAGAACTTGCGGTTTTAGCTGAGCTGAAGAAGTCAAGGCAACTATGCTTATTCAAGGAAACACCCCGGTCCCAACGGGTTCCCCTAATGGTCCTGTCGGTCGGTGCGCAGGGTGAATTTTCACGGGAGATGGGAAACATCTCCAAGATCCATATCTGGAGTTACACAAGAAGATCAAGTACGTAAAAAGGAAAGCCAAACAGTTTATACGTATTATTATTTATGTTATACTACTTATCTAACCATAAAGGCGTATGTAAATCCACACATATTCATCTTGCTAGTCCTGTCGGGCCGTTTGGGGATGGCTCGATGCATCTGTTTGTATGTATGTGTCCAGATGTGGCTACCCCACGGATACATGTTAAACTCATGCAAGTCCTCGCTGGTCCAAAAAGGAGTCCTGTAATTAGATAGAACTCATGACGCCCAAACCGCATGTAATGCCTGAACACATCAAAATACATCTCCTCCGGATCTGGATTGGAGACCTCGACCTCCAGCTGTAGAAACATGTGAACTAGCATGGGGTCGCCACCGGTCAAGGAAAGTTCCAGCCATGGACCGAAAGGTATCCCTGTAAAGATCTCCCGTAGGCTACCTTCCCGTTCACGTAACTGTTCGAAACGATCTCTAATGTCTACCAGGTAGCCGACGCGGCATTTTAACGCCAAGTCGATGAAAAAAAGTTGATCCTACAAAGTAATTTAGAGATGTTGTCAACGCACCTAACTTGTAACTAATGAATAGTATATAATTTCTGTTTGTTAAGCCAATGGATTGGGGTTATAGTTATTATTTTATGTTTCAAAAAGAAACCACTCAATCTATTGGACTTCCGGGTAGCAGGGGAATCACAAGGATTGCTTAAGTCCCCACATACCTTAGGGCTATTTACACCCGTTTGACAAAATCCAAATAGATATGTTGCGATTTATTTAATTTGAATATAACAATGTTAATAATAGACGCTTTTTCTTGTATGGTTTTATTTTCTTGATAATTCTTCGTCTATTTTAGTTTTCGAAAAGAAACCACTCAATCTATTGGACTTCCATGTAACAGGGGAATCACAAGGATTGCTTAAGTCCCCACATACCTTAGGGCTATTTACACCGGTTTGACAAAATCCAAATAGATATGTTGCGATTTATTTAATTTGAATATAACAATGTTAATAATAGACTCTTTTTCTTGTATGGTTTTATTTTCTTGATAATTCTTCGTCTATTTTAGTTTTCGAAAAGAAACTACTCAATCTATTGGACTTCCAGGTAGCAGGGGAATCAAAAGGATTGCTTAAGTCCCCACATATCTTAGGGCTATTTACACCCGTTTGACAAAATCCAAATAGATATGTTGCGATTTATTTAATTTGAACATAACACTGTTAATAATAGACGCTTTTTCTTGTATGGTTTTAATTTCTTGATAATTCTTCGTCTATTTTAGTTTTCGAAATGAAACCAAATCTATTGGACTTCCAGGTAGTAGGGGAATCACAAGGATTGCTTAAGTCCCCACAAACCTTACGGCTATTTACACCCGTTTGACAAAATCCAAACAAATATGTTGCGATTTATTTTCTTTGAATATAACATCGTTAATTATAGACGCTTTTGGCAAGAGGCCAAAATGAATTTGAGTTTGGCATGTGAAGCCAATTTCAATGTTTAAATATCTTCATACCATTTATGGATCTTTCGGTAAAATATTACATATAAGGGTTTCGGAAGTTAGGGGACCTAAGTTGTAATTTAGCAAACTTAGGGGACCTAAGTTGTAACTTAGCAAACTTAGGGGACCTAAGTTATAATTTGGCAAAGTTTAGGGACCTAAGTTGTAAACACTCTAAAATATTAAAAAAAACACTCTTAACATATTTAAAAAAAACACTCTAACATATTTAAAAAAAACACCCTTAACATATTTTTATAAAAAACACTATAACATATTTTTACAACAAAACACTCTAACATATGTAAAAAAAATACACTCTAAAATATTTTTATAAAAAACACTCTTAACATATTTATAAAAAACACTAACATATTAAAAAAACACAATACTCTATAATAAACACAATACTCTATAATAAACACAACACACTTAACTATTTTAAAAATAACACAATATTATAAAAATAACGCAATATTATACAAATAACACATTCAAACACATTCTCTAAAATAACAACATACATATCATATATTTTAAAAATAAAAATAAAAGGGAACTACAAAGGGGTTATGAAAACGTACCAAACGTGTAACACGAGGCATCTTCAAAATCACGAACCGAGATCCCAGCGTGTATGAAACACGAGAGAGTTTGAGAGAGTTTGGGAGAAAAGGAGAGTGGTGTCCGGATGGTCCCAAACCCTTTTAATTTATAGGGCCGTGATTAGGAGGTTGTGGGTTGGGATTGCGATTAATGAAATTAATGTTTCACCCCAGGCCGACGCATGGCGCAGCAATCCCGCGATCGCGGCCTGGGGGTAAGAAGTGTAAATTTTCATCGCGGGATAGGGGCCATTGCGGGTTCCGCGGGTAAACTTCGAGGGGTACCGCAGGTAAACTTTGGGTAATCCCGGGTGTTAATCCAAGATCTATCAAGATTAGAGAGAAATGCTAGAGAGAGAGTGTAGAGAGAGAAAGTAGATCTAGTATTCAATATGCTCCAAGATACAAGATGTGAATTATGCTCTAAGTGATATGGAATTGTTCTCTCGAGTGTTACAAGATTACTCTAGCCACATGCTTATATACCTAAGACTAACAAGGCATTAAGCTAAGATTGACAACTCTAATTATAAAGACTTTGACTTTATACAATGACTTTGACTTTGACTTTCTATATTAAATCTTGAAGACATATTTGTCCTAACAATCTCCCCCATGGATTCAAGATTTAAACATTTGAGAACAGCAGTCTTCGGCTTCTTGAATCTTCAAAATCTTCGGTCTTTATCAGGCTTGTCAAAGTCAAATTGTCACAAAATCTTCAGATGGGGAACTGGCGGAGATTTTCTTTCTTTAAAAGATATGGAGATCTTGTTTCTTCACACAAAGCATTTTGATACAATGTAGCGCAAATCTAAGAAAAAGAGATCTTCTTGAGAAACCAAGATGATCAATCGATTTTTCCTAAACTCTTGAAGAATTCTCCCCCTTTTTCTTTCTTTGACTTGAGAACTTCAATCTTCAGTAAGGATATTCACCATATAGCACAAGTTTTAAGAAAAATAGATCACAAGATGATCAATCGATTTCTCTTAAACTCTTGAAGAAGAAATCTCCCCCTTTCCTTTCTTGAGACGAAGTCTTCTTTAAACATTTCTCCCCCTGTCATGAAATCGAATCTTTGACTTGAAAGCTTTGACATGAAATTGAATTAAACATTTCTCCCCCTTTTTCGATGAAAGTGAGCATCATGAGCATCGAAAACCTTCTTCAATTTCAGTCACGTCTCTGATTATCACTAACAATCTCCTCCTTAATGAATGACCTTGCTCCCCCTCAAAATAAGAATTCTGGAGCAATTTGTTTTCTCCCCCTGAAAATATGCATATATTTCATTTAGGCACAGTAGTTGAAACATTTATTCAAGGAAAATAAAATTCATTGAACTACCTTTTATAACTACTAACATTTAATCATTTGAACACCAAACAAAAGAAATTCAACTTAATGAAATGTAACAGATTTTTCAATCAAATGAAATCAAATGCATGTGTTTGGATTCAAAAGCAAGACATCATTGCGTATCAAGTTAAAAATGTTCAGTTTCAACTCCTTTATTAAATCTATTTGGTGTGCTAGCATGCGAAATATGATCAGCATCAAGCATATGCAATTCTAAAACATATCAGAATACTCTGCTCTACTCACACTATTTGTCCAAAATCAGAATTTTCACAAATTTACATGTTTATCGCGACTTTGTATTTTCCCCAAGTTTCAAGAGATGTGTGCTCATTGGCATCTTTTGATTTTGTGCACATTGGCATCTTTTGATTTTGTCATCATTGACATCTTTTGATTTTGTGCTCATTGGCATCTTTTAATCACAAAGTTTATTAAGAATAAGATACACCGTTAAACATGGCTTTCTATCTGGTTCTATAGCAGGATTTGGGTCAGCAGATCCGAGACCAGTTGGCCTTTGGTGCTAGGTGACGAGCACCCCTTAGAACTTACTTTCCCAAACCAGAAAGGCCACATCGATATATCTTAAACCCATTTGTACCAGTAGAACACGGCTTTCTATCTGGTTCTATAGCAGGATTTGGGTCAGCCGATCCCAGACCAGTTGGTCTTAGGGACTAGGTGTCGAGCACCCCTTAGGACTTAATCTCCCAAACCAGAAAGGCCACAGGCACAAACTTTCAAACTAAATGATTAGATTTAAAACTTAGAGCATCTCAATCACTTGGTTCTAAAACATAGTGCTTTCCCCATATTTTCGTTTCCATCCATCATTCTAACAAAAAGGCTTTTTGAGCATTATATTCTATATAAATCTAGAATCACATGATTTTGAGCATTCAGCATAATTTCATTCATGTTTTGCTGACCTTTCGATTTATTTTAGAAGTGAAAGATGAAACAGATGTAACTCAGATAATACAAAAACGCTTGTAAAATCACCCTTGACACACATTTCATTCATTGAATGAAAGTTGAAAAAACTTCACTTCATTGAATTAAATTTGTAAAAATTCAAACATTCAAAGCAGTAGAAATAAAACATAATGCAATGTTACCTTTTACCACTTGTTCCTTGAATTGAAAGATGTGACAGTTAAGGATATCACCTGAGTAGAATGATCATGCAGTAAAAGATTTAACCTGATAAGTACGAGTTCTAAACTGATTTGTTTAGAAGTCTTAGCCATTGAAGTACGGGTCCTGAACTGATTTGTCCAGAAGCCATAAACTTTGAAATCCGGGTTCTAAACCGATGTGCTTAGAAACCATTCTCTTTACTCCCCCTTAATGGCACAAACAATCTTCTTCCGAGAGTTCAACGCTTTGCTTCTAAATCTGCAAAAGCAGATTAAGTAGATTTTGGTACCCAACGTGTCTTGGGTCCTGGCTTGTTAAGCGGAGCTCTATAGGAAGGAAAATGATAAGTACCATACCAATATTGAATGGGGCATTTTTGCAACTTCAAAGAGATTTGGGGCATTTTGGTAACGGATTTATGAACTTGGGGCATTTTAATTAATTTCCCTAAAATAAAATTGGGTATTTGACCATTGTTTTTGGTGGGGGTGTTCCAAAATCCGACCGAATTATTTTCGAATGAAACCAAATGACTGCACATGAATTGCGGGCACGTCATTTTTGATACGTACAATGTGTATGTCAAAACAATGTAACGCTATGTAAGCCTACGCGAGTCTTTTTGTTTTCATGCATCTTGAAATGACCAAATTGACCCTCTCTCTCTCTCTCCAATTTTATATTACGATACCCTAATGCTGAGCTTCCATGTGTCTACTATACGACCTTCCTTTTACCCTTTCAGGGTAAATTTTACATTTGGTGCTTGTATGTTTGCTTCTTTTCACTTTTACCCCTTCACTAGTACAAAAATGAGTTTTTGCCACGGTTTTAAAAATTGGAGTTAGTCACGGTTGGGTTTAGAACCGTGGCTAAAAGTCATAAAAAATTTGAGTATTGGGTTACCCACGGCTTAACTAAAAAACCGTGACCATTACAAAAAATGTTTACACATAATGTCATGGTTTAGATAAAACCGTGACTAAATGGTTCTTTAAGGTCACGGTTTTTTTTTCGTGACAAGTAACGACTAAAAACCGTGGCCATAGACATACATATAGCCATGGTTTTTTGTCTAAACCATGGTTTTATATTGTAACGGTTATTATCCGTGGCCATAGACTGACATATGGCCACATGAAACCAATTTTCAGTGACCAAAAGAAATGTATATATAGTCACAAAAATATGTTAAACGTGGCCAAAAGCCACGGTTGTTTATAGCCACGGTTTTTGTTATTTTGTGTGGTCAAAAGGTAACCAGTAGTCACGGTTTTTGTTATTTTGTGTGATGATTTCGCCACAGTTATTTTGTGTGACGATTGTCAAGGGCCTCTGATTTCTTTTCATACTATATTATATATATATTTAGTATATATTGTACAAAAGACACAAATTGACATAAATATGATCATAGTCTAGTTGGTAAGTGCATTTCTCTCTACCCAAGAGACCTGGGTTCGAGTCCCTCTCTCTGCACTAATTATTTTTTCATTTAAAATGACATTGTAGTCTCCTTCTATTGTATGTGGCCTTGGAGGCTTTTTTTTAGATTTATATTATTTCCATTTTTTTAATTATTCCCCCGTCCCACTGCAATCTTCATCCCTTCCATCAATTGATTCAATTCTTCCAATATATTTATTTATTTCAATTCTTCAGTTCCATTTTTTGCCACAGTTTTAGAAATACAGGTTAGCCACGGTTGGGTTTAGAATGGTTTTAGAAATACATGATTAACGTTTCTGGCGGATTTTCGACGGTACATGTAGGTTCGCCGGAATTCAGCCGGAACTATAATATTTATTTATTATTCTTATATAATTATCAACATTATTATTATTATATTATAATTATTATATAATTTTTAAAAATGATATAATAATAATAATAATTATTATTATTATATAATAATAATTATTATTATTATTATATAATAATAATTACTATTATTATACAATCGTTTAAAGCCCAAAACGGTCCATTAAAAACCAAAATGATTCATTAAAGCCTAAAATGGTTCATTGAAGCCCATTACGGTTCATTAAAGCCCAAAGCGGTCCCATTAAAGTCCAAATTGGTTCTTTAAAGCCCAAATCGGCCCATTAAAGCCCATAACGGTTCATTAAAGCACAAAACAATACATTGAAGCCCATAACCGTTTAATAAAACCCAATACAGTCCATTGAAGCCCATTACGGACCATTAAAGCCCAAAGCGGTTAACTATAGCCCAAAACGGTTCATTAAAGTCCAAAACAGTCCATTAAGCCCATAACGGTTCATATAATCCTAAAACCGTTCATTAAAGCCCAATACAGTCCATTGAAGCCCATTACAGTTCATTAAAGCCCAAAGTCGTCCATTAAAGCCCAAAACGATACATTGAAGCCCAAAACGGTTCTTTAAAGCCTAATACAGTCCATTGAAGCCCATTACGATCCATTAAAGTCCAAAACAATACATTAATAAGCAAAACGGCTCATTAAAGCCCAATACAGTCCATTGAAGCCTATTACGATCCATTAAAGTCCAAAACTATACATTAAAGCCCAAAACGGTTCATTAAAGCCCAATACAGTCCATTGAAGCCCATTACGATCCATTAAAGTCCAAAACGATACATTGAAGCCCATAACGGTTTATTAAAGCCCAATACAGTCCATTGAAGCCCATTACGGTCCATTAAAAGCCAAAAGTGGTTAACTATAGCCTAAACGGTTCATTAAAGCCCAATGCAATCCATTGAAGCCCATTACGGTTCATTAAAGTCCAAAATGGTTCATTAAAGCCCAAAATGGTTCATTGAAGCCTAATACAGTCCATTAAAGCCCAATACATTCCATTGAAGCTCATAACGGTTCATTGAAGCCCATTAAGGTCCATTAAAGCCCAAAGCGGTTAACTGTAGCCCAAAACGATACATTAAAGCCCAACGGTTCATTAAATCCAAAAAGGGTTCATTAAAGCCCAATACAGTCCATTGTGGGTCTTAGTGATCTTATCGAGCCTAATACACACCACATACATATATGTAGTACATACATGCATACAAACACATAATAAATCACCATTGATGTTATTGGGCCTTAATAAGTCATAAATGGTCTTATTAGACTATAATGGCTCTTAATACGCTTTATTGGTTCTTAATAGAATATTTAAAATTTTATTAACTTATGTGGTGTTAAACTAGATTTTAACAAATAAAGAGCCCAATACATACGACATGCATATATGCAGTACATACATGCATACAATCATGTAATAAGTCGCTATTGGTGTTACTGAGCCTTAACAAGTCATTAAAGGTACGAGGTGATTGATCATTGTTATGAATGCTGCCATTGTGTAAGGGTGAGTTTGTGTGTTTTAGCTTTGGAGATCATAAAAAGCCGCTAAAGCACATAAAGGCCCTATCAAGTCTATTAAGATTCCAATGTCCACCCAGAGCCTAAGTCTGATTCCGATTCCAGTTCCAATTGTGTGCTTGATAATGTTGTTCCCGGGTAACCTTAAGTCCATCTGTTACCCATTTATCTGTTGTTGGTGTTTTTTTGTTTCAGTTTATCTAATGCTAATTGTAAATGCCAAGTTAGTTAACTTTTTCGTTAAGTCAATTAATATCAGGGGCATTTTAGTCATAGTAAACTTTTTCGTTAAGTCAGTTAACTCAAAAAAAGTTTGAATTGACTAAAATAACTCTGATATGGTGCATCCGACTGCATCTCATTATTGTTGATCTTCAATTAGAATTGATCAAATGATGAAGATCTTTTTTTACCATTCTCACCTTAACTTCTCTTTTTACGTTTCTCACCTTAACCAATTTTCATTTGATTACCGTTATATAGTTGATTTGGTTATCAACCGTTGGATGCGCATTAGGATACGATTCATTAATGAGTTTGAGATTATAAGTGATTAAGGGTTTAGATCCACTTATCACGTTTCTCACATTAACTCAATTTATCATACGATGATATGTCACAATTGTTATTTATCATTTAGAATAACTTATTTATCTTTTAGAGTTTATATATTTTATTTAAAATAATATATTTAGTATTTATCTTTTTTTTTGTTTCTCTCCTTTATTTTCATTTCCCTTTCCTCTTGATTTCCCTCTCTCCTTTTCATTTCCCTCTTTTATTTTCATTTCCCTCTCCTTTTCATTTCACTCTTTTACCTACCCACACAAACCCTAGCCGTTGTCTTATAATCTTCTCGATTACTGTCTCACAGTTGTCTTCCTCCAGCCACACCACCACCGTCGCCTTCCTCCAGCCAAACCTAAACCCTAATGTTTTCACCACCGTCAAGACGAGTTAGGCCACCAAGTCGTCGCCTCTTGCAACTCCACCAACATCTACTATTTCCGATGCGACGTTAGGGACGAGAACCAAGTGGAAGAAATGCTGGAACCCTCGACATTCTCTTCAGCAATGCTGGAATCATCGGATCCGTTACACCCCTTCTAGACATGGACCTCTACTGAAAGAGGGTCGTTCTCCACCGGGACAACTACTCCAGGTATGCAGTTCCTGCTTAACCTTGTATGTATGCTCATCATAGTACCTACCTGGATGTTAAGATTTTGTATTTACAATAGCTTTTGATGTTCAATTTGGAGATATAAGTTATATGGCGATAATCAAGTAAAAGAAAAACCCTAACCATAAATCGTCAAAATTAGTTCAAAATAACCTAGATTACTCAGTGATTTGGATTCTAAATTGATGCATGTGCCATCATATGAAAAATAAACAAAGTAGAACGAACTCCAAAATTGGGCAATTTGTAGCCTGTCACTGTGGTTCGTTTTGGGTTGAAACAGGGTTTTGTATTGATTAGTGGGAGGGGCTTCGTTTGTCTGAAACTCCTTATTTGATATTGGACTCAAGTTCACAATTGACTTTCTCGTTTTGACGACTTCTTGTGTAATGCAGGAATTACTGAAAGAGGAGCCCAGTTAACAACGGTAAGGGGGACGTAGAAGCTGATAATACTATAAATAGAATTTAGATTCCCTATAGTTTTAGAGGGAACTTAGAGCTAGAGTTTCATCCCAGCCATTAAATACACTCTTGAATGGTCAAATGTTTGGTGGAAGCTAAATTTAAAATTTCATGTGGCTGCCTATCACATTTTTTAAAGTATAATATTTATGTATGCAATGTGGGTATGTATACAGATTGATTCACAATCTTCTGAGATAGAAAGGCTTTTTAAGGAGAATTCTAACTTGTCAACAGCTTATCAAGAGGCAACAAGCATTGTGGCACACTGGGAAAATCAGGTAAAATACTTTAAGTTACACATTCTTAACAAAACAAAAACTAAAGCTTGTCTAGATGTTTTTTTGCTTGTTTCAACCCCACTTTGCAGTCCAAGTGTAGCATATATTCTTGTTTCAATCCCATTTGTAGTTCCAACCATGCGGATACAGATTTTTTTTGAGCAGGGTACAAAATAATTAACATGATATTGGCGTAGAGAGTGGGGGACAAGCAGAAGCCTACAACATATCTTTAATGTGTTTCAAATAATGTATATGAGGTGTGAAAGAAGCTTACAGCAAAAGTGCTTCTGTTGGATATTTGCTATGCCATCCAACATCCACCACCCTTTCTGAGACTTTATCATATTATAAATTAAGATTTAATTATTGAAACAATTGTTGATTGATTAATATATGATTGAAGATTTGTGCTTTAATAAATTTAATTGAAATGCAAATATGATTAAATTAAATTATGATATTCCAAATAATGTAATGATCATAAGATGCTAATTTATATGTTAAAATTGAAACTATTAAAACTCAAATCTGCATCTCCATCTAAACCTAAACTCTATCTCCATCTAAACCTAGAAGCGAAAACGAAGGTGGAAGCAATCGATTGTGGGTCTCCATCTAAACCTAAACTCAAATCTGCATCTCCATCTTCACATAACGCGGCAATTGCTAGGGACTGTTTGGGTGTTTGATAGGATTTATAAAAACCCTAAACCGGATCTTTAAGGTCAAGAATGATTAGTTCTAGATCATGGAATAAACATATACAAATCACAACATGAACAGCGGAATTAAACGACAGATTTGTATAGCTAACAAGGTTCATTAATTTAAACATACTGATTACATACTCACGCCCCAATTTGTTGACCTAAGTTGTCAACAAACGAATACTTCTTCTCAAGTATTAGGATTAAGAACCTTGGGGCTCATGCACACACATCTACACGTTTTTGTTTAAACGTGGGTTTCAAGAACGTCTAATTCTATATCTCTAGGTTTCTTTATATACTAGAAACCTAGATAAACTAGAAACTAGATAAATACCAATCCTAGATAAACTAGGAATCCTAGATAAACTAGAATTTACAAGGATAACTATAAAATAAACATATTACAATTCGAACCCTTGTAAGTTGAAGTTTTGACACATCAAATCTATATGAAATATTCCTAACAATCTTCCCCTATTTGATGATGACAAAACTTAGCATCAGAATCTGCAAGTAGCTCTTCCCCTTTTTGACATAATCAAATCCAAAACTTATCAAACTTGAATCTTCCCCTTGAATGATCAACACTTCTTCTTCCCCTGAATTTATGCTAACCATCCTTGTGTCTTCGAGGTTAT